>JASANE010024162.1:0-22005 GCA_030248225.1 Trileptium ribeirensis | reverse complement strand
CAAACTTCCCTACCTACCCCTTCATCATATTCAACTCCACCTTTAAAATGTTCAACCTTTGCAAACCAAATCCTACTTGATGATTTTTTTAAATATTTAATTTTTAAATTCAGCTACATATTCATTAATACATTCATATTTTACAGATTTTAAACATTCTGTTGCTTGGTAGCAGTGTCACTCTGATGGGTAGGTAAGCTGTATTTGCATTTGTAATTATATTATTGGAGTAGCTAGACATTAGTGTTGTGAAAATATTATGTTAGACTATACCAGCTTGCCTGATAACTATCCCAGCTGCATGATCATTGGCGTGGTGCCGGTACTGGGTGACCTTATTGTTGGCCACCAATGTGATGACTAAGGGTGCCGTTAGCCTAGGAACAGCTGCTGTGTGTCAAACCCAGGTGGTGATCTGGCTTGCCACTTCCTGCCCTATGTGGGCTGCAGCTGTGTGTATGCGTTTAGCAGAGTGAAGAGCTTACCTTAGCCGCTGCAGGTAAAAGGCTGACTGGCCTTCCCTCAGAATTCTACTGAAGTCCTTAGTGAGTGATCCTTGTGTTAGCGGGTACTATAACTTAAACCTGAAAATAACAGGAATCTGGCCATGTTCACCAGACAGTTGTTACCTCTGTCTGGTACAGCTTGAGGCCATGGAACCCAATCTTAATAGGAACTTCATTTAGGTGTATAGAAAATTTAAGTAAGCTTGTGCACGTAATCATTTAATAATGTAATGAGAGAATTCTTGGATGAAACCAAAACTTCATTCATTAGGTTTACTTAATAGTTTTCAATTATTTATAAATGCTAGTGTCATGACAGGGACCATATTGCTTAATTATAAGTTTTGATACTTGAACACTTTATTTAGAGAAGAAGAATGCTAATATTTTGCATAGAGTCAGACAGTTTCACAAATAAGGAGGCAAACTGGGACTCTGGAGGCAACCCCACAGCCAGGTACCATGGCCAGGACCACAGTCCTGAATTTAGAGGTTGCCATGCAAACCCCATCAGCTTGCGCTGAGTTCTGGGTCCTGGCCGGGTGGCCCACCTGCTTGATGCTTGAATGCATTTCCCTGCCTCATGGTCCCCGTCACGTGCCTCACCTGTGAATGTTTTGAGCCAATTAGGCTACCTCTTGCCATCTTGGTTTAGCTCTGGCACCCATCAGTGGCTGTTGTCATCCCAAGGTGAGGTCAGTGGTGGTTTGCTGACCAAAGCTTTTGCCATCAAGTCTGTGTGTGCCAGGTCAGGTCAAACTGTTGTTATCAATAGGTATGTGTTACGTTTAATTTGTTTGCTGAATGTCTGAGTTCAAGATGATTTCACACTAAACAGTGTGGTATGAAGTCACGCCACATAGTGGTTCCATGTGTCTGTTATACGTATAGCTTCATTCATAAAGTTTGGGAAACAATTGCTTTGTGTTCTTCTTGATCTGTGGTCCTCATGAATGGGTGTGGACACATAACAGTTGGCTGTGAGATTTGATTTCAGATGACACATCAGCCAACTCTGTCTTTGTTTATCGTGTGATGCTTTGCATATGTCTGTGACTGTTTGGGAGAGTTGACTCATTTGGCAAAGCATGATATGAGAGGTGCTGTGTTCCTCACAGTGTTTATGGTTGCTGCTGAATACAAGCGTCATCTCATGTAGCAGATTTGGACACCCTGTTTTGATTACATGGAAATTGACCAAAACCATAAAAGTGGGAACTAATGCATGAGTCCGATGTGTGAATTCTGATGGCAGGAGAGCTGCATTGATCCTATTTGTTGAGTTATTCATTTGTTAACGTGTGTGAGGGGGGACCTACTGTGTTAAATGGCCTAGTTGTTTATTGAGTGTTATCAATTCATTCTGATGATAAATGCATATGCCCAGCAGCAATCTCAATTTTTGTGATGAGGAGTGTTTGTTTTATGTCCTTTAATAATCACATAGTGTCAAACCACGTGTTTGTCCAGTGACCCTGTTGTCAACCCACATACAATGGTTTAGTTGTTACTGCAGTTTATTTTATTTTGATTGATTCTGTTGCTTTATCAATGATGATTCCATACTGTAGCATAGCTCTCAAAGGAGTCCCATTATTCTTTTGAATATTTTGAATACCTAGGATTGCTACAGTGTGATTGTGGCTGGGGGGTTTTAGTTTTGTCAAAGCACTCATCTTTACTGTTTACAGTGGCTGGACAATGGGTTTTCCACAAACTTAGTGGCTGTACTGTTCAAACATCAATGATTAATGTTAGTTCTATGGTGTAGCCACACATAGATTTTGTTCATTTTTCTTTAGAGGACATTGCCTTTGTTAAACTTTTAAGAATTAACATGCCACCAACCCTTTCAATTTCATCAAAGTTCCAAAACTTGTCTTTTAAATGAATTGAAAAATTATTCTATCCCTGGCCATTTTTGCATTTTGCTTTGATATTATGAGTATTATAAATTTTGCTCCTTGGTTTAAATGATAGTGACTTGGTGTAGTGGTACCATTATATTTAACTCCCATCAAGATTTCTGTGCCTCTGCTCAATGACCGGCAACAGCTGCAATGGTGGTATGGTATTTGTCTGTACGCCCAGCACTGCAAGGCTGTGAGAACTAATTCAAGTTATACTGTCTCAGGTGAACTTGTTTGTTTTAGATGTAAGGATACTGGAAAATACAATCAAAAAGTTAAATGTTTTAAAAATTGATTGAACCCTTTTAAGGCTAATTTGCTACAATCGCTACAAGGAATATTATTTTGTTGTGTTAAAATTACTGCTTTATGTTGTCTGGCTGCCGTGTTAGTTTATTGTCTTGTTACGTCATAATGTTTTACTGTATTCCTAAATTTAAATTTTCAAATAATGGCAGAACTAAATTGTTATACATAAAGTCTCAACAATATCCCATCACATAAAACTAGCTGTGGTTGGGAATGACAGCAGCAGTACACAGTGCCACAATAGCCCCATTGCTGTTGTTATAAGCCATATGTGTATTCATGTCAGAAACAGTGATTTTTACAATAGACTCTAGGAATGGCTACAATGACCTTGTGCTATAGTGTGAGGCTTATTGAAAGCAACCACTAGTGCTTTCAGTGTGTAATGTAACAGAATTTGACATGTTTTTTGGTGGCAGTGTATTATGTAAAACGCAGACTAATGGGGTGGTACCCAGCACCTTCATGCCCTGCTTGGTTGTTACTGATTTGAAAATGGGATCAACTACTCTTCACAGGCTGCCTACAGGCTGTTTTGTGTACCAAAGACAGAAGAATTTTAGTGTTGTGGCACGGTTATTAAAAGTGTCTGCTTAGTTTATGCCAGTGAGGCTGTCTTATTTCCACTACAGAGCTGAAGGGTAAGATCCTGAGGGTGGGAACTGAGATCTGGGGGTTCAAGCCACTTCCCACTTAGATTCAGGTTCTTCAAAATTGGGTGTTTAAAGGCTTAATTGGGGTCCCCTAGGTCTAACGGGGTAAGACAAAAGTTCTACCAGTTGGACCCATAATGCCTTTAATAGGTCCCATAACAGTGAGTTGTGCCACCTGCTCTTCACCCCCATCAGGAAATTTTTGCTTTGCCAACTCCTTACCAAAATGATCTGTAGTTTTCGTTGCCTTCCTTTCCTTGGCCAGTTTACTTTGTTTATTTCTGCAGAACCAGTTCACCACAGCTGCACTAGATAACAGGGCCTCTTTAAATTTAAATTATGCTAATAAAAAATTCTTTCTATTCAGTTTTGTAAAATTATGTTCATGTTTATTTACTGTTGGACATGAAAGATATAGAAATTTCTATATAAACAATATCATCAATACATTATGTATACTGATGGTTATTTATGGTGTATGGTATTCTGCTTGTAATTAATTTTATTAAGCCAAAATAATGATGTAAAATTCTGCCTTGTCTGGTAGTAATTTGAGGTGCCACCACTTTCCCAGATATATATAGGTATATATATTATTATAGTAAGTAGACACACTATGCCATCAAATTCTATTTGGGGGCCTACTGAAATACCATACCAATATCAATATTATTTTGTTGTGTGGCTGAAATCAATCTGTGCACCCTTGGGCAGTGTATTGTGGACATAATAGTTAACAGAATATACATTTTAATTTTCAGTAACAACTAACTGTATACAATATACAGTGTTTAGTCACCACTCCACTGTATTCCATTGCCTGTTTTAATTCATCTTCCCAATCTCCTACCTTAATTTAACTAATTCCCATCCAGAATATTTTTGTTCAAGTCCCTAACTGCTTGGCTGTTACATCCTTGCTAAATTTTTTGATTCACAGACTCTTATTATGGAGAGAAAGTTTGATTTGCTGAGCCAGGAGAAAGAGTGATTGCACCACTGTTTATGTGTGTTACAGCCCTCAGTGCTACTGAATACCAATGTGCTATTTTACATGGGTCATTGAGCTACATAATATTTTTAACACATTGCAGCTAATTTAACCATTTTGGGTTAAACTACATTAAAATTTCAGTATTTTTAAAAAAGAACCCCAGAATTTTGTAAACTAGGGTATAATAATGTTCACTCTCTGTGTCTTTTGCCAGCTTAACGCCAAACAATGTCCTTTCTCCTTTTTTATTTTTTGTGGCAATTCCTAACAGTTCCCCCAACATGTGACCATATTTTAGTTTCTGACTTGCATTGAAATGTCCTCCCTTTCTTCCATTGACATTGGCTTAGGATTTTAAAATGCTACACAGTTCACCAATGTTATTATCAGTATTATATGTTATATGTGAGGATTACACCTTTATCATTTGTTTGTGTTTGTCTATAGAGGACCCGGCTGTGCCCTGCTATTCTTAGTGTCCTTCAGGCTGATTTTTTTCTTGTATAGTTTAAGTATTAGTTATCATTTGTCTTATTTTTTATTTTATGAACTTTGTGTTTTAATTTTGCATATCTCATCAAATTGGTTTGTTGTATATTTTGCCTTTGTTTATAATATTTTATTTAACTCACTGTCTTGTCTAATGTTAGATGTCCCATGTTACATGAGAGTTGAACCGTTTATGACAGTGGTCATTGTGTTAGCTCAATACATTGGACTCTGTTTCTTTTATGGTGGACATTTGCATAATGCCAATTGTGAGACATATACACTACCAAAATATTCACCATTTTGTGATGCATTATTTATCCAGGTGATGGAGAGATGAACAAACATCTGTGCAAAGGACAGGATACACTGTAAAAAGTTTATTCTCATAGTGTTGTTGTATGTGTATGGGCTGAACACCTGCTTCCATTTGGGAGCTACATCAATCAAAATAAACTGCTCAGGAAAATAAATCCGCTGAAGGCACAGTGCAGGTTGTCAGCCATGCTATCACACAGTGGATACTCAGTCTGTTTAGCATGATACTATCCTGAAGGAACATTTTACAAGGACCATGCCCTGTTGTGTGGTGACTATAGAGCCAAACATGATGATGTATTACATGCCGCCATACTGGATGGCGTGTCACCAACCAACTCTGCCATCCTGTAGGGATGGCACATGCTTTGTACACCTTAAAGGACAGAAGCTGTGTTTGAGGGCATTAGATCCAGTGCCTAATGTAGCAGACCGGCTAGGCCAAGTGCACGCTTCCGTTCAAAAGGGTTTATGAAACGAACGAACCATAGAATTATTGCTAGATGGATCTTGTTACCAAAAAGAACCCGTAAATGAGGTGGCAGTGCGCACAGTAAAACAGCAGTCAGTGATAGTTCGGAGATTAACAATCTGAAAAATGGGTGACCCCAATGATCCTCGCTTTTACCGCCGGACAGACGATAAGATTTTAGGCAAGCAAGCAGCAATGGCACATCGAGCATCGGACGACTACCACGAACCGCAGAATCCAAGGACAGTCAGGAGATCGGATTCCACTGGATTATCCCGATAGCAAAAAAAGACCCATCCTTGCCGACCAATATCGCAGTAACCGGTTACCAGCCAAGAGGCCTTTTGCATATATACCAGAACCTGGTAGCCGAGACACACAGGTGGAATACGGACAAAACACGGTGCCGGTAACTACGATGGAAAGAATAGTGGCCACCAGCTAGGAAGCTCCATTCGGCGTACCGACTGTAGGTGTTGGAATACTGAGCGACAACATTTCTACCCAGCGGAACTTACGCTGTCTGTCAACATATACCCACGAGGAGCTTCCGGAGGAATCGTTGTACCTTTTTGGGGACCTACACCTCAGGGGATCTACGCTACGCAATTATGCTCGCTGCTCAGGACCACCCATTATTGCAGTCGCGACCGGCTGAACATATTATGGCATCACGACTACGGGTACCAGTGGAGACGTTAACTCAAACTGTAGGAGACTATACAACAATTCGTCCCTATAGCGCTCCACCAGCAGCGGCCGACATACCTATATCTCCCCACCATTACGTCTTTCGTGAGGTGGCATTCACTCAACCACCTCCAGGGTCACCAATGTCCAGCTATCTGTCAGAGACATCTGGCGAAGGCACCACGGCAGACGCGAGAGCAGTCGAAGCAGACGACGAACTAACCAGTCAGACATCGCAGGAACCATCATTCACCGAGCGGCTCGGTCGGGCAGGACAAGGAACATCAAGTAGCGACTCTAGGACACAACCGGAAACCTCTGGCTCATTAAATGAATTCACACTTGCAGGATCAAGTAGTGAAGCACCAGCACGTCGGAGAGGAACTAGTTGTCCAGTGACCTTGAGTACCCCTCCTCGTACACGAGCACCGCCAGGAGACCGAGGAAAGGACCTTGTTGGACGGGCCACCCAACGGAAGCAGGCCACATCGACACGAGGAGGTCCAACCATTCAATTTTCTAGTACCGATCAACCAGGACCATCCACGGTGACTATCACTGAATTGGTACACCCTACTACCACTACTACCACCTCCTCAGGAATAATACGACTCAGCACTGCCCAGGCAACAGCACCGACCAGACATCTCCTTCATCGCCAGGCTAGGGACCGGGTCTTTAGACCATATGGCGTGGCATCGGACGAGGAAGTAGAAGACGCCCTACGTAGGCCTAGACGAGTGACCTTGCAGGAACCGGCGGCGACTACTAGCGGAACGGTTGGAACCTCGACTAGACTAGCATCTACTACTCGCACGCAGTCTACCAGTGTCACCACCTCAATGACCAGTGTACCAATCGCGACACCACAACAATTTCTGAGGGGCGAACGCTCCTTAGGCAGGATTCGACCAACCACTTCAGTCCCACGCTATCCTTCTAGCCAGGAGTTACATCCTGCAGCCTGGCCACAACGGACGCCCCGACCACCACCGTACGAAGAATCTGATTCAGACGATCCCGACTTACGCATAGACTAATTCAACCCATATTAGCACGTACCTATAATGAAGCAAACAAACAGTCAAAAAGGGGGTTAGAAGAGGGGCTTAGGAAACATTCGTAATTAAACAAACTTATCTTTATATTTAGACTTATTCCCAATGTATACATTCTAGATGCATCGAGCCCACAGCACAACCAGCATCAACGCCCGTCTGATCCCAAAGGGCGTGCGGCACGCACCAGTGACAATCGACAGGCACGCTTTCCCCCGTGTGCCACAATATCACTTGGACCGGGAGGAAAGATGGGAGTTTGTTTCGCCCGACAGCCGAAAATGGAGCCGACTATCCAACGAACACCGTATGGAGGATCGGTTCGAACACGATGGCCGACGCCTCTCCAGCGTGGCCGAGCACTATCATCTTGGTGCCCTGGTGCTCCTGCGATACGAGAAAGAGGCTGAGAAGCTGGGCGATATGGACATTACCCCAGCGGAATAACAACTTCGCAGCATTGCCCTGCAACGCCAGCTCCCGCTCAGCGCGCGACGTTGGCACCTGTCGTATCGGGCACACCTACTGCGACCAATCCTGCTGGCGAAGTTCGACGACGAGTATGCTGAAGACCTGGAGAAAACCGGCAGCCGGCAACTGCTCGTCGACTCATGGGACAATTTTTGGTGCACTGGAATGCCCCCAGCCCAGTGCAGCAACTACCGGACAATATGCCACAACGTCACTGGCCGGTTGCTCGAAGAAATCCGAGCGTTCCATCGTGACGGTTTTGTTCGCTGGTCACGAACCATCATTGTCGACGACGAGCAGGCCCTGCCGCTACTCGAAGTAGCCGATGAGCGTAACTGGCTCGTCCTTGCCTATCCGGGGCTGACGATGGTCGAGCTGCTGAAATGGGCCAACACACTACTGACGCCTCAAACAGACTGCATCTTCGTCTTAGGCGGCTATGACGACGTCTGGCTAGAACCCAGGAAAGCCTTATCGCCCGCCGCATACTTTAAACGCGTCAAGCGCCACATGGCGGTACTGGACCGGCGCATCCGGGAGGAAGTGACCATCTACGTCGCGTCGCCTGCTCCTCACTGGGACGCCAACAACTACACTGACGACAATTGGGGACGACAGATCCGAACGCGCAAGATGGACTTCACCGTCAGTCATCAGTCGCTCCGCAGTGTGGTGATGCCGCGATGGCCAGCGCCGCTGATGGAACCCGAAGCCTGGGACGCGGTCGGACCGTTCAACCAGGGGGAGGACCGGCGACGTTTTAACAAACCTGTCGTGGCTCCAGCGTGCCACCACGAATTGGTCGCTTGGGTGGAGCAAAATCTCCAAAGCGCAGACATTATCCGACGGCTCACGGAGCGACCACCGCCAAAAGAAGAATATTATGACTATTTTGATGATGAGGAGTCGAGTATGTAAAGAGAGGGGAACAGGTATGGGCAAAGAATTACTACAGCAGGTTAGAAAGTTGGGAGCAGGGAAGAAACTAAACTTTTAAATCATCCGGAGATGGTAGAAACTCGAGTTACCACACAGACCAAACTCAACCAGAGCGGGCGTACTAGAACTAGAATGCTAAGAACACATAGTTCTCGCAAGAGGAGCACACGTAACACGAAGCGCTGCGACGATTAAATAATCGACAAGCATACTTGTTTAAATTCCCTTTACAGATGAGCACCAGCAACGTGGACGTAACGCCAAACCGAAAATCCGGCGGGCGATTGCCAGCGGTCGGACCGTACGCTCCGCCGGAAACTGCCTTGTTCCAGTTGCCACCGATTCCAGTCTACCGAGTGGACCTGAATAAGCCATATGCCGCATTCCTCTCGCATGGTACGGATTGGCCGGAGCTGTCGAATATGCACGAAACACCAGCCCCGTTCAGCAACGATGGCGTTCTCGCCAACTCCGTGGACCGACACTATCACGTTCAGCTGCTGGCGCTTCTCGAACACCATGATGCTGCGCGCGAACTGATGGACACGACCGATTCTCCTCTACAGATCAAGCCCCGAGCACGCGTGCTCAAAGAGGAGCTCATAGATTATGTCACTAGTGCTCGCCTTAAACCATTGTTGGAGCACATCATGCGTCCAATTTTGCTAAAGAAATTCGCCATCCCAGAGTACGCACACGTACTCCAGCTCACCGAGAATCGACAATTACTCGAAGCCTCTACAGACGCTTTCTGGGGCGTCGGACGCTCCAGCCAGCAGCTACGAAACAACTAGGCACCTGAACGCTGCCATAATATCATGGGACGCTTGCTCGAAGAGGTGCGCGAATTTCGCGCCACCGGTAATGTGAGATGGCCCTGAACAGCTATCCTAGGAGATGCGTTAGCCCTGCCGCTATTAGAAATGGCCGATGACAACAAGTGGCTGGTCAACGGATGGCCGGACACAAGCCTGGCCCGACTCGTCAAAGCTGCCAATGCCATTGTCACGCCACAACACAATTGCATCATCCTGCTAGGCGGCTATAACTACATTTATCGGAAGGCGCCTCTGGAGCAGCTCCATGCGACAAACCCAAACGCAGCATTCAAAAAGGTAAAGTGCCACTTGAGAGTGCTGTCAAAGCGAGTTGCACCAACCACGACGATCATCGTGACGCCTCCCATTCCTCGCTGGATTGCCACAAATCAGGACGCAGCGTCCTGGACGGCCGAGCTGAAACAGATCCTGATTAACCATCGCCCGCGATATAACACGCTCCACAACGTGTTTTTATTCCAACGTGGCCCGTCGCAGTTAATACACCCGACGCGTGGGAACGGGACGAGCCACACATGGAGTGGGGCGACCGACCGCAGTTCCGCGAGCCGATGGTATCCAACTACTGCCGTCGCAACCTACGCGAGTGGGTAAGCCATTTGGTTCGCGACGCTGAATTGAAACGGTTAGCACCCAGAGCGATGACGAGCATAACAGCGTAGCGTTAGCGGCTAACGTGAGCGAGGAGGAAATGAGAGCATGAAGGGAAATAAGATCAATCAATACGAAGTAGTAGACAGCGCATTGGAAAGAGTAGTCATGAGCAAAGAGCGCGAGTACGGATCTGAGTAACAACACCGAAACGCAGCTAGGGTAACAGCTTAAAGTACTAGTCACGAGCATTACATACGACGGAGCAAGATAGGAGTATTAAATGCAATCCTACTAAGCCAAAATATACCAACCGAAATTACCGAATTTAGATGAGATATCCAAAATTCAAAACACCAAAGTTTAACGGAATGGAAATAAACCAAATGGGTAATTTGATCTCCAACTTATTACAAGAAACTGGCCTGAAGGAACCCCTGGGTCAGGGCACAACCGGCAGCCGGGTCCTCTCCTGGGCCAAACCAAACCAAAATCGATCGGAGGTACGTGCTAAGGTGTATACAACATGTATATAATTGCTTCAATAATAACATTGCGTGGATATTTATAACGTTTAGAACGTTGGACAAATATAAAATGGAAAAAAGGAGAGACACTTTCGAAACATTAAGACATCAAAGACTCAAAATATTATAAACCATAAGGGAAAACTTCCAAAATTACCGAAAATAAAGGGAGAAGGGACGCGTTTTTGGTGATAACCAAACAAAGTGAACGTCCTTCTGCCCTCATTTTACCAAAATTTCTAACAAATTTTTGGGAATTCTCGAAATTTAGTGTAACTTTAAGCCCAAATGGGCTAAATTATGGCTAAATTGTTCAAATTTTACGCTCAAACGGGCCAATTCTGCAAATCGCGCATTAGTTTTACTTAATTCACACCAAGGGCTGTACATCACATGAGACTAATCATGCAAAATTTTCACCTTCTTTCTCATGCATCAACAAATCAAACTTTCTACCATAAGTAAGGAGTCTATAAAATCCAAAAAATTTTAAGAGATGTAACAGCCCGACAATTTCAGGGATTTCAACAAGATATTTAAATAGGGGAAATCCGTTAAATTAAAGTCAAGAATTGGGAAAATGGGTACGACAGGCGATCGGATACCGGTGGAGCGTGACTGGAGCATTATATTGTATACCATTCGCCGTTGTTATAAAAATAAAGATGTACTATTATTGTAACCTGTTGTGTTGCCACGCTCCACCTACCCGAGGTGCACGGCTGATTTTGGCACCACAACAGAATAATCTTGATACTTAGTATGGTATCCGGTCAGCCCCCAAATAAATTTGATGGCGTAATATGTCTTGCTATAATGATGTGCTATACCTATATATATATTGTGGGAAAGTGGTGGCGCACTCGGATGGGCCGGGACAAAGGGCGAGATCTCCGTGACTACTTTTGGCTTCATGAATTCTGTGCCCCAAGGCCGATCCCGGTGCGCCCCATGATAACTGTGCTGTATTAATGTTATTGGCAATCATTGTTGTTTTATATAGAAGGTATTTTGTGTTGCATGTCCGAACAGGTCGGGATGTTACATGGAATCTTAACCCAAAATTTGAATAGGGGAGTTTTTGTAGTAATTCAGATTTCAAGGGCCTGTTCTGGCATGCAGCTGTGGTATCAATAACTCAGGAAGTGAAGCGAGAAATTACAACTCACAGGAAAGGAAGGCAACGAAATTTATCCGCAACGTCATTTTCATAGGGCCTTCTTAAAAGCGGAAATTTTCCTAATCTTAGGCAGTCAAGGCCAATCGGGCCTAGTTCACTGTTATAAGGGACCTATTAGGCTTATGAGTTGCGGGTTCGGGTCAACTTTTCTCTTACCCGTAAGTACTTAGGGACCCCCAACTAAGCGTTTAAACACCCAATTTTCAAAGACCTAAATCTCAGTCAAAATAACTAAAACTCCCCAATTTTTCGGTCTCTACACCTCCGCGGGGTCTCACCCTAACTATCTAGTCGAAAATCGGGGCGACCTAACTTAACTGGTCCGAGCAGGACCTTAATGACCATCCCGGGACACCGAAATTTTCTGTCTTTGGCTCACAAAACGGCCTCTAACAGGCCACCTATGGGAGATACATTAAATTTACCATTTCCATCAGTAGGCGACCAGCCAGGGCATGAACCTGGTCCCGCCCCCGGTCGTCTACCGTTTTCCGTCGGTCCGCTACCACAAAAAACGCTGTCAAATTCTGTTACATTTCCCGCGCCCTGGGCGCTCGTATAGACTTGCTTTCAATAAGCCTCGCGCCTACTAGCGCGAGGTTTAGGTTGTTTACGCCGCTCCTCAAGTTTATTGCCAAAATTCGCCTGTTTCTGACATCAATCATATGGCTTGTGAGCAGCAGCGATGGGCTATTGTGGCGCTGTGTTATTATTGCTGTACAGTTACCGACCAGCGGCTAGTTTTATGTGTCATAGATATGCTTTGAGTTTATGTATAACAATTTTTGGTTCTGCATTGATTTGAAAATTTAAATTTCGGAATACGAGTCAAATAAGCGTAAGCAAGGGGGGCACAATAGGGTATATAAGGAGCAGGCCCGACGCAGCGTCGGAGCCAGTCGAGTTTAGCGCAGACCAAGTGGTCTGCTTTCTTTTGTAGCGCGGTTGTCGCCGATTCATTTAAAAGGGTTTAATAATTTTAGGATTCTTTCGTTTTTCGTTTGTCTTTTCCCAGGGGTATCTCCTACCGTGTAGAAACGGGACGGAGTCGCCCCTGACGAGTTCTAGCCTTCAAAATTAATTAGCAGGGGCCGCCCTTGCGGGTGCTAGGGCGTCCGACGGATGCCCCGTGCACCCGTAAGTGCTGTCCCAACGCATTTGAGCAAAGAGCACGCCAAAATTATTCATGAAAACTCAAATCTCGACTGATTCCCCGCTCGCCGGGTCGCCTTTTTCGCTTTAGACCCGGAGGGCGAAAAATCTATAATCTTAGTGATGTGAACGTGGAATAGGAAAATCACACGGGATGCGTAAGGTTTTGAATTTAGGTTTCGAAGCAAGGTTTTGAATTTAGGTGTGGAATTAAAGATTTGGTAGCGTGTTGACCTGGAGGCAGCCGCTAAGGCAGATGTTGCTCTTGAGGGAGAATGAACAGAAAATCTATGCTAGGCTACCCCGTCAAAACTTCGAGCATTTAATCCCTGAGTATTTCTTTTGAACGGTCCACCGCTAAGTTGTTTGAAAAACCCCAGTCTTCCAGGCCGTTTAGACACGGTAGAAGACTGTAATACTTTGCATCAACAAATTTAAAACCCCGCCGCAAATTGGCACTGTAAAACAATCCTAATTTTTCAAATGACCTTCAAAAGATAATGGAGCTCCTTTCGACTTATGCTCCATCCGCGCTCGCTTTGAATTAGCAGCTTGAGTCGAGCCTAAGTGATAGGAAAATTAACAAGAATAACTCCAGGTCACACGACTTAAAGACCCAGTTAATAGGTAAGCAGGGCGAGCGGTCCGCTCGGGACGGACGCAGTCATTTGCACGCTGTGATTATTTAAAGGATACAAAAACGGAACCCCTGACGCTAGTTCCAAAGTTGACATCCTGCCCTGAGCGTTGGTTTATTCGTCAAAAATAAAGTTAATTAACTAGCTTCAAAAATGGACGGGCCTCAGGCCGTTTAGACACGGTAGAGCGCCCCGTCACGCATTTTTAACAATGAAATAACTATCGATGGGTCGATGCGGCTGCTCCATAGGGAGTGACGCGTCGGAACCTTTCGTGCGTTAATTTCCCACTTTTACGGTTTTGGTCAACTTAGTGTTCTAATCAAACAGGGGTGTCCGAAGTGTTTCCTAACTCAAATCGACACTGTCTTCTTGTGAGCCGCAAACTAAACATTTTACTGAGGGACGCGGCAACACGCGCCCTATTCATGCTTGCAAATGACTGCGGACCTTCCAAACAAATCACAGACACTCGGAGGAGCGCATAACCAAATTAGGAAACGAGACGGAGTCAGCTGCGGTGTATAGTCGAGTCAAATTTTAAGGCAATTCTTGTGCTCGCACCCGCTAGTCGAGCCACGACCCTGAGGAGGACCCAAAGCAATTGTTTTCCCCAAACTTTCTGTGAATGAAAGCTTATAGGCGCGGACCCATAAACCGTTTATGCACGGTG
The DNA here is from genome assembly GCA_030248225.1 of Trileptium ribeirensis. NCBI lineage: Eukaryota > Metazoa > Nematoda > Enoplea > Enoplida > Thoracostomopsidae > Trileptium > Trileptium ribeirensis. The sequence continues at coordinate 7,596 of JASANE010024162.1, read as the reverse complement.
GGTTTCAGTACAGCGCCCTGTTTTCATGTCAAAATCATCAATTCAAGAAATCATTACAAGGCAGACAAAACTCGGGAGACGCGGCAGCGCATCCCTCTTTTGATAACGACCCGCGTTTTAACCTGACCCTGGCGCACGCAGAGTTTGATGACGAACTTTCATTCCAAGCAAACAGCAGCTGACGTCCGGCCTCAAGATAGCGAACGGCACCTAGGTGGAGTACAGAGTGAAACAGGGAAATGGCAAGAGGGTGGCTGATAGTTCAGAACGTTTTCACGGGCGAAGTCAACAAACGGTCGGCAGGGAAAATTCATTTCGACGTCCTGTCAGGCGGGTAGGGCAGCCCACCGGGTACAAAACTTAGGCGCAAGCTGAGTCGGTTTTTACGTGGGGATTAATCAGGATTCACATCACCCATTCGGTACCTAAGTATATCACGGGGTGCCCTGCGAGGTACCCATATACCTTGTTGTATATAAATTATATTGATTATTGGAATGTCATAACTTGTACTTTATCTAAATAAAGTGTTAGAGTGTGAAACTTATGGTAGGCGATATGTGGTTAGTGTCGTGATTAAACTAGCGTTTTAAATGAAAAAAATCCGAAGTGAACCTAAGATTAAATTTTTAAAACTTTGGTTTAGTCCCGAAATTCATAGTTAGGCTTGTTAAATAGTTGGTGCACGACTTTACTCAAATTTTACTCGCGCTAGATGAGAACCCTGGGGATTGAGCTCCAGGTGTTCCCTCAAGCTACCGGACCGGCAGGCAACCGCTTATGAAACCAGCCAAATTTATTGTTAGGGTTAGGCTCTCGCGTACCCGGCTAACACAAGGAATCGCGCCTCCACTCAGGATTTAAATAGAATTGAGGGAAAGGCGAGTCAGCCTTATAACCTGTGAGCAGGCTTAGGGGTTGACTCTCCCTCTGGGGACCTCCATACCGCTAGGCACGTGGGCCAAAATAGGGGCTAGGCCGAACACCCTGGTTAACCCGCCGGCAGCCTACTAAGCTAAGCGGTTCCCTTAGGTCATCGCATAGATCACCGGGGAGTCGTAGCCGGGGTTGTCCGGGCACCACGCCAAGAAAAATAGTGGTGCAGCTGGGATCCCTTAGGGCCAGAACTGGTCCTAGTACACATAATATTCACAACACTAATGTATCATTACTCCAATAGTAATGTACAACGCCAATCGGCGAATACGGTACCCTTTACCGTAAGTACAGCACCTGCTACCAACAACCAAATGTTTAAAATATATTAGATATGAATGTATTATTTGATGAATATGTAGCTGAAATTTGAAAATTGGAATATTTTGAAAAAATCTAGTTGGGGTGGGGTTTGGTTTGCAAAAAGTTGGAACATTTTAAAGGTGGAATTTGAATATGATGAAGGGGTAGGTAGGGAAGTTTGTGTTATAAATTGGGTCAATAAGAACTAATCTTTGAATGCGGTGTTTGAATAACATGACAAATGGAGAAAATTGGGAAATTTAACAAAATGTAATTTATAAATAGTAGACGGAGAGAGAAGTGGAGGGTCAAGTATATATGTATAGGGTTTAAGTGAAAAGGGTATAAAAATTTGAAGTATTTTGTTTAGGTTTTGGGGAGAGGGAGTAGTTTGAATTTTATGAGAAAAAGTGAGAAATTGGGGAAAAATGGAATTTGATTAAATTTAGGTTTTAGTGAAAGAAGTTGGTGAATATGGAGTATATGTTAGAAAAGAGGTTATTGGAAAAGAAAAGTTAAGTTTTTAGATATGAAATTGAAGTTTTGAAGTACAGAAATATGCATGGAAAATTTAAGAAATTTATGAATGGCGATATATTTGTATATCTTATATAAAATTCGTAGCTAGTGAACAATTGAAAATCATGTTATATGAATACACAATTTTACACAAATTTGTCCGGGGTCTAGTAGGCTACTTTCGGGGCTCCTATAGGCTAGGGGTCCAAAACTTCTAACATTCGGGATTTTTACTTTTTGTTTATTTAACGGTCCATAAAACTTACCTTAAAATATTTCTTAAAATTTCGATTTAAACTTACCTTAATTTGCGTAAATGCTATTATTTTGTTTTTAGATACCTAGTGTCGGGGTCCCGTAGGCTAGTGGGTCCTAATTTTTCAAATTTTAGAAATTTTAACTTAAATTAAAATTCTCTATTATATCTTTCCCTACCTCAATCCAAATTTCAAAACTTAAATTTTAAGGTTTATTTTGTTTACTTACCTGATTTGCATAAATTGATTTCGTTTGTACTATTAGCTAACCTATGCTTAGGAAGTTTTAGTTTTAATTAATCAGTTGTTCTGGAGATTACAGAAATCGATCAATACGTTGGTTTTTGGATACCCAGAGAAAAGTGCCTTCAACTTTACATCATTGCGTTTATTGCGTGAAATCCAAGGTGCTTACAACGCTTGGAGCGTAGAATATACACTTTCGCTCTGTCTCCAGTCGCCTGCCTTTACTACACATACGTTTGTTACACGTTCGTAAGAATGAAAGTAGAAATTATTGGTTTATATGATTCTAAGGGAGAATAATAGATAGAAGATAATTTTCTGATCAGTGGTCAGAGGCACTGTTTAGGATAGCGTTGGACATCAGTGCCCGTCAGTTAGATGATAATGATAACTTTCTAATCAGAATGCTATAAATGAGACAAACATTGATGCTGCTCGCACAGTTTCAATAAATACAGTTCATTGAGAAGAAAACAGTTTCTGGCTGCGTTGTAGATAACGTTTCTTTACTTCAATTTAGCCTGATTTACAAAGTTTACAAGCGCACTGGCCGGTGCTTGATGCAATTTATGTTAGCCAAGCATACGCTAAGTACTACGTAAGCTATACTCTGTTACCTAATTGGACCGGTTTAATTCGATCGTGCCCCGCAGACTTCTGAATGTGTAAAATAGCTGCTACAAGCATCGACATGGCTCCTGATAAAACAAACTCCTTCAGGTTATAAAAAATTCCTACTGAAATTATGTGCCCTACTTACGTTTCACACGGCAAATTGCTTAGTTAGTCATTTCTTTTGCTTGGTTGTATTGGAGCTTGATCATTGTAAAATATATATTACCTATGTTTGGATCACAGATGAAGCAAAAAATGTGGAGAATTGCAAACAAAATTTTAAACCGGAATTCGTTTTCCGGTATGGGTTTTGCCCTTTGCCGGAACCGCAACCGGAACACGATTTTCGTCGGATTCCGGTTACTCCCTGAATAATAGATAACCTAACCTTAAACCCTGTCACTCAAACTTTATCTTTTATATATATACTAGTTGTTATAACTTAGAGTTCAGAACTTAGGCCCAGGTATTAGGTGTCTTTAATTTAACCTAAATTCAAAGTTGTAACTAGGGTTCGTCGAGTGAAAACAGAAAATAAGTGGCGAGTGATACTGATATATTGGAGAATCAAACTGTGCAAAAGTATCTGGTGAAACATCAGTGATCTAAATTACGGTAGTAAAGAATAGTACCAGAACTTTTCAAATATATACCGGTGTTAACGCATAAAGTGCTAGCGATCTACGGGTGTCAATTACCAGTGCATTATTTTATCTTGCAATAAACCTTCTTTATACGTGTCTGCTGCTCAATTAGCTGGAACGAGAGCAATTACAGCTGAGAAAATATCGCGCCGCTTTGCAAAATCGGGCACGATTACTGATCACTATAAATCAAGACGCGCGTTGCTAGATCGTCCCACAGGCATTCTGTTGGCCACAGGTCTGACCTCACAACCTTCTGGTGACGAAGGCCACCCTTTTTAATACCGATAGCCGTTTAAAGAAAAATCCCCATCCAACCCCTACCCCTCTAGAAAGCATTTCATATAACAGCTACCAGGGGTCCCAGGGTCCTAATTTCACAAAATTTTAGTTCCAAAATCTTGACTAAATCCATTAAACGGGACCCAACCTAAATCTCAAATTCTAAATCCTATTTATAAAATTCTATTTATTTTCGTTCCTAATTTGCATATTTTTAACTAAAATCCTTAAATAGCTAACTAATTCGTAAAGCTTTTGTGTTCAGTTTTGACAGACGAGAGTTGCTTTGAAAGAAATAAAGGTCGTCAATAATGCTGGCTGTAGTTGTTTTTGATTAATATAATCTTCTTTTAATTTATTGATTGCTGATTTAGCTAATTTTATTGCTCTTACCTGTGCTAAATTATGGTCCTGTTACATTTGTCGGGGTCTAATAGGCTACCAGGGGTCAGAGGGCCGAAAGATAATTTTTATTTTCAAAAATTCTTTTTCACCGAAATCTCTATTATATGGGTCCCTAACTTTTGGTTTTTTTAAAATTTCAAACTTTATAAATTTTAGTTTCTTTAGGTTAACAAATTTGCATAAAATCACTCGTTTCACTCACTAGCTAAATTACAATTAAGTTTTGTTTTAATTTTTGATTTTAGTTGCTATTTGAATCTCGTGGAATCGGCGGGCGCGGTTTAGCTGCATGTTTATTATATAATTAATGTTTTTGTTTCAATTCGCGAAGGAGACGAAGTCGCTAATAAGCGGCTGACGCATGCGCATAGTTTATGATGCATAATAGTATAATAGTATAATGGAAGCGGCATAGCAAGGCTTGTGTGTATATCTACGAAGGACTCAGAGGCTTATCGGATTTAAAAATTTCCGGTTGATTTTTGACTTGCCAACGTAGTATATGTCTCAGCCCTTTTTTGTTGCAATATTGGTGAAAACAAACGCAAAGAATTGCGTCACAGTTTGTTAGACAATTTCTGCTTTCGATATAATTGGTTTCCGGATAGCTTAAAAAATAAGCAACGTAGTTTAACGGGAGTCGCAAATAAGTACTTAAAGCACCGATATTAGTTACAATTAGATATATTAATGTTCCCAAATAAAAAGAATAGTATATACCTAAGTGGCAACAATCTTAATAAGAGTGGTAGGATACTAGTTATAAATGATTTAGTAATACTTAAAAATTCGGCCCACGTGTGTAGTGAGAAAACCAGTGCGAGAGTGTAGAAGGGTTCCGAGTATAGTAGTACTGCTTGTTAGGTCGGCAGCCAGCCGGGGTCGGTGTGTCGAGTAGTGCCTGTCTTGAGTAGACCGAGCGAGGATTCGATTACCCTGTCGAGTCGCTAAAAGATCTCAATTACTGTTCTTGGCCAGCCAGCCGGAAACCAAGGATCTCTTAGTGGTATTAGCCAGCCATGGTTCGTATGAATTGAGAAACTTCAACCGAATAGTAGTCGACCACTACTGTCCAGTTTTAATAACGTAGGTCGGCAGCCAGCCGGGGTTGGCTTGTTTTGGCTTGTTTACGTAAATCTAATGCTCAAGTAGAGGTAATTAAATACTCGTATGGTGGTAACAGCCACACGTATGGTGGTATCGCTTTGCCAACCCACAAGGGCGTATCACAGTAATAGATAACGTAACCTTAACCTACTATCGCTAAAACTATACCAACTAGTCGTGATAACCTACATTTAAGGACCTAGGCCATATACCTAGTAACTCATAAATAAAGGCTAATCCAAAAACTAATAGAAATAGGGATAGTCGAGTGAAAGGCCAAGAGTTGTTAATAAAATCCAGAGGTCAGACTGTGCAAGAGTGCCGGTGGAGCTTTGGCGTGATCAAAAATACGGGTACGAAAGAATAGTGCCGCGGCTTTATCCACGGGTGCTGAACATGTCGTGCCTAATATTTTATCTGCTTTGCAATAAACATTCCTTATACGTGTTTGCTGCTGAATTATCTAAAACAAGAAAGACTAGAGCAATATTGCGCCGCAACGCAAAATATAAGGCAAGGTACTGATCACGAAAAGAAAAGACGTGCGCCAATCAAGTCGTCCCGCCGGCATATTACTGGCCACACCCCCGACAACGCAATCTACGGTGACGAATCCCGTCCTGTTTTTCATAGCGATAACCGTCATAATAAAAATTACACATCAACCAATGCCCCATTAAAAAGCCTAAGATATAACAACATTGTTAGTAGAGTGATGTTCGAGATCCTATTTTTATATTATACGAATGGCTTTTCTGCTTCTTGGTTAAAGATTATTATTGACTTGGAGTCGAGAAAGGCTTATACAAATGAATTGTGTTCTATTGTTATACTTGGAGAGTTTAACGCAAAGAATTGCATTGAGGCATACTTGGCGGAGTTTATTTATGGATCCCATTAGAATTCATGGAGCTTAAAAAGAAGCGCCGGAGTTTAAAGACTTCACAAATAAGTAACCCAAAAACAATTATTACTTAATTTTAGTAATGCTATGGTCCCAAATAAAACAACAGAATTGAAGTGGCAAGAATTCGCTTAACAGGAGTGGCAATTTAACAACTATTGGAATTAGTAATAACATAAAACCTCGTGTCAGAGTTTCGAGTGAGCAATACCAGGGCGAAAAAAGATAGGCTCTAAGGTAGTAGCATTGCTTATTGGGTCTGCCAGCCATTCCGGAGTGGCTCAGAGAGTAGTGTTATTCTTGAGAAGACTGAGCGAGTAAGGGGAGCGGATTCGAACGACCAACATCTCGAGAACCCTATACCTAACGAGCAGCCAGTTGGCCACCTATTCGACGGCCTAAGGATTGAGCAAAAGTTCAACTTTCCAGTAGTCGAGCGCTGCTAGATAGTTTATCATAAGTAGCCAGCCAGCCATTGGGGGCGACTACAAAATATAACTTAACCGGCACACGATAGTGTAATCCTAAGACTCAGGCTAAGGTAATCAGATACGCGGCCCGGCCAGTCATTTGGGGGTCGTCGTACCAACTCACAAGAGCTCTATTAACGTAATAGCTAACCTAAACTTAACCGGTTGTCACTCAAACCGTAACTGGCAAATAAGGACTGTATTATCGGAAATCTAAGGACCTAGGCTCAGGTCCTTACATAAACGTGCGTCGTCAGCTATTCAGCTCATAAGAGGAATAGTAGAATAGTACGTGACCTAACCTTACGCCAACAATAGTTATGGACGAGTTAGCTCAGTGCGCTAGTGGCTGAAAAGTAACAATATTTGAGTCGGGGATAAAGTATCTGGTGTTCTAAAAGCGTGATCTATAAAATTGGTATTAAAGAATAGTGCCGTGTGTCACAGCCGACGGGTAGCAACAGCTCAATCAGTGTGCCTTAATGTTTTATCTTGTTATAATAAACATTGTTCACTACGCGCTTGGTGTTCATCTATCTATACCGCGAGTGCTTCGGATTTAATCACGTCGCAACGCAAAATATATTGCACAAGTACTGATAACGAGAAAGAAGGACGCGTGCCCACCAAGTCGTCCCACCGGCATGCTACTGGCCACACCTCGGACCACACAGCCTTCGGTGACGAATCCCGTCCCTTTTTTAATTCCGATAGCCGTGATATGAAATTCCCGTCCAACTTCTACCCCTTTGAATCATATAAAATATAATAAAGTAATATTGTTTGGGGTCCGATAGACTACCAAACGTCCTAAGGGTCTAAGAAATCTAAAAATTCCCTTTTTCTAACCTAAATTTTGGGTTTTGCGTTTTTCACTTATCATATTTTATTCAGATTGTCCTATAAAT
>JASANE010024161.1:0-21785 GCA_030248225.1 Trileptium ribeirensis | reverse complement strand
GGATAATGTTAAAAAGCAAACAGAGAAACTTAGTAATTTGAACTACATGTCTAGAGTGTTTATTTACATATTTAAATATAACAGTTCGTAAACACACTACAAAAAATCCATTAGTACCCATTCGTCGACGAAATATTGTAATAATTTGTGGCCCTTCTTTCTGAAAATCCACTGACGCTATATTGGGAGGGGAGTGAAAATGCCCGCTGCGGGGCTGCTCCGATGTCCGTTTCCCCAGCTTCTCGGCACGTACGAGATCCAGAATGGTAACTGGAGCCACAAGTGGCGTCCTCGCAATCGGTGATTTTATCGAAACTATGCTACTCAATTTTGCGACCATAGAAGGATGGAAGTATGAGTCACCCTGGCTCGGGTTCGAACACACGACATAACGATCGAAAGTCCAACGCCCTACCAACGCCCTACAGATTTGGATAATGGGCTTTATTGGGAGAAAATACTTCCAGATATTTTCGATTCCACCGGTCTGAACATGAGTGATCCGTATATGCATTTTCACATGCAGGCGTGTGCACATTTTGTGTGTAGTTAAGTTCGGACGATTGGTTCCAACTTTATCGAAAATTGCGAGTGTTGGCCCAATGGATTGACGTAAACGGTATAAGTTGGCTTTATTGAACTTAGCCTAAGGGCGAATCATATATAATGACCATGAGGACCAATATTTGACCATCAAAGATTGTGTTGGCTGATGTTCCACTACACAAAAACACAGCACATGATTACTGTGTGAAAAGCTGCGGTACCGTTTACTCGGCATTCCGTCTACAAACGCACAATCTTTGGCCACAAGGAAGATATTTCCCTACGGTGAGCGTCGTATTCGAACATCTCATGTACTCTTCAATAGTCGGTTGACACAGTAAGGTTCCACACACTAGCATTGTCGAAATAGCACATAACAATTAATCCGTAAATCTAAAACTAGTTTCTGAAAAGGGGAAGCAACAGTACGGACTCAAGAGACATTGGACAAAGAAAGAATCAATAATTGAAATTTCAGCGAGCCTATCTCTTTAGCTTAGAAATTAAGCGACCTTAAATTGCAATCGTTCATGAAAAAAGCTCCAATTCCAGATGTTGTTATAGAATAGAAAACGTGATTACTCTCTGCACATCGTATACATTAGATCTGAAGCTTGCAGTCAAAAGAACGTGTAAAACGGCAAAAAAGAGTGCAAACGAAAACGATCGATATTGAAATAGGTCAAAATCACAATCGATCGAAATTTCGCTTGATCGGAAATAATCGAAATTTTGAAATTAATCTACTTGCTTGAAAACGGCTAAAAGTTAACTACAGCTGCACTAATTCAAAGACTGCCGATTTATACAAAAGACGACGATTTAAGCTAACTCACTCAGGAAGAGAAGTTAAAATTTTATAATAATCACACACACGCAATCAATACCCACCATAAAATGCTCCGTGATTGATCGAAATAAGTGAATCATTACGTCCTGATCGATAAATAATTTTGTTTTCCGAGTTCGAGACTAAAAAGCTATAGCTACAACAAGCTGATAAAATTATTGAGAAAACAATTATTGTATGGCTTACCAGAAACAATATTAACGATGCGATATGGAATTTTTAAAGCTTGAACAAATTCTTCGGCGTTTGTAATCATCTCGTCAAACATTTTCCACGACTCGTTGTCATTCGGTGAAGTGATACAAAATTGCTCGACCTGTGAACAGAGCTAAATGATTGTTGGTTTCGGTAGCAGTTTATTTACATAATCCACTCCAAGACTATGGAAGTGCGACGAAAAAGATCAGACTAGCGATTACCACGCCAACATGAACCACAACATTGGACCGTTTACGCATCATGTCATCTATTAAAATCAAACACGCTAAAAGTGTCCTCAATTCTTAACTTGTACTCAGCTAAAACAGTAGACTACTATGTACCAAAACTGGTTACACAGTAATTAATTGGTTTATGTGGCTTGAGTTAAGACACTAAACTAAGTAATTTTATAGTACTAGTGTATTTATAGGAAGGGACTAGTCGTCTGCGGCAATAAAAATCAAATTTAACCCATTTTATCTATTTTGGAAACAGTGAAAAGACAAATATATTCAACAAAACATGAGATATCTTCCGAAATATAGAAAATTAATAACACGTCATAATGGATTCATTTTTGGAAGCGCTAGAAAACTCGTCAAATTTTTACATGTTGTATAATGAATGATTGCACCGTAAGTTTAGAACATATACTTTCCAGCAGTATTCGTTAATAACTATCACAAGGTGTCCGCGGGTCCGGCAGCCCAGAATTCACGGAGAATTAAAGAGCATTTTGGAAAAATTCAGAGATATTCCTACAGCATATCGTCAACCGTATAGTTGACATGTTTCATTGCAAATAATGTTGACAAATAATATCAGGTAACAACAGCACTTGTTTGGGCATCCAAGTAACGGACAGCAATATCCATTTGTCCACGTTGTTATATTCTGTTTAAGGCCTCATCTAACAGAATTACGAAAAAGTCACACTGTGTAACCTGCGAAACAAGACGGTCTTGAAAATAGGGACCGAATCCAACCACAAAACTGTATCCAATTTTGTCGCGACCAATCGAAAAGATTTTGGCTATGTCGCTATCAGGAAACATGACCGAAAATATGGAACCAATCACTACATCTGTGACAGACGACGGCTTACTGCCTTAAGACACCAAAGTATCTCAGCCAAAGGTTACATCATTGGAAATACGTAAGCTGCCGGAAATTGAAGCAACGGACTGTTGCTGAGCGCTGCTGTTTTTGCGGAACCTGTGCTTTCTGAAAGAAGAGTGGCTATATTAGGTTAACAAGAAACTATACGCTACCAGTCCTTATGTTTCTGCGTTTCTGAAGACATTAAGCACAATTATTTTGCAGCTGTCATACAGCACAAAATTCAAGGAGTTGGAAAATAAAATTCAAGGAGCTTAAAGGGGCCGTAACACAATTCAAGGAATCAAGGAAAATCCAGAAAAATCAAGGAGATAAAAGGAGCACGGACACCCAGCTATTAACAATTATTATTCCTATCACAAGATATTAGAGAACAAACCACACAAAATTTACCTTTTCAAACTGATGAACACGGAAAATACCACGTGTATCGCGGCCATGAGATCCTGCTTCCTGCCTAGAAGACAAAAAGTTAAACGATCCGACAGAATAAAATAAAATCTTTCACGAATAGCCCAATGATTTTCTTTTATTTCTGACAAAAATGGTAATTACAGTATTATCCAGCATATTTTGAAAATGACTAGACAATACACGACCTTCGTATCCCGGATGCCTGTACGATAAATCACTCAAAATCTTTGTCTCAAATTAACACTTTTTTCGTCACATTCTTCAGGCACTTAGAAAATACAACGCCACAAACTTGTTGCTTGTGCCGCAACTACTGTAATATGTCCACAAAACGGTTAAAACTCGCTGTCGTTTTAACTCGGGGTGCCAACTTAAAACGACACTGTATTTAATGCGTCTTTGCTGCCTTTCCCTTAACTAGCATTCCGGCAAAATAAAATAAGTAGAATACTATGATCATTCCCTCAACAAAACGCTCCAGATTGATTTTGAATAGTAGGTTACTTCAAACCTGGATTTTTTACTCATAACTTAAGAAGCCTAAACGAGGTTGTGGGAAAGCGTTTTATTTTTAACTGAACAAATGGGAAGCGTGTGCTTTTGATTGCATCCCATATTACACGTGAATCTCGAAGTACAAACAAAATTTTTTGGTGTCAAATTAATTTTTGACTAAAGCAGGTCGATAGAACGTTAATGAGCACAACGATTTCATTCCATGACATTTTAAATGAAGTAAAGGTTGCTTTTAAAAGTTTTCCCTGACGGGGTTTGGCGTGTCAAACCTAAACGAATTTCAGTACTAACCCAAACATTTACGAGCCAGTCCATGGGATTTACAACAGAATGAGTGTTTTCACAAATGCTATCTCAAGTTTGTCGTACGGCAAATAAAACCAAATGTTACACATTCATTCATCTATACAACACGAAGTAGCGGTTTAGTTTCCAAAACATATTTCCATTTTCTCTTCCGATATTTGCGTGAATTCCGTAAGATCTTCCACCAGGCAAATTTGAAGCACCAGAGTTTCACAACACCGAGCACATGCTACAAAGACTTCAACTCTCCTACTGAAGATACTCTTGGTAGTCTAAAGAGTATAATAAATGGGGGGGGGTGGTTGATTACCTCCAGTGATATCTTCTTATTCCGTTCCACATGTGTTAGACACATTTACCCCTAAACAGTGATTTGCCATGTTATTCCATTCCCAGCCAGAAACAGCCCATCAGCATGGATCACACTATGGGGCTGACCACTTGACCAATATTGAACTTGAATGCTTCATAATCTTGCGCCATCTCCTTCACAAACGACAGTCAGCCGGATTTCCATTTACGAGCATTACAACGAAATCGATTTCTTATCGTGGGAACAATTACGCCATCAAACAGGCGTCTCAACCACGATTTTCGTACTCCGCCCCTTGGCCTCTTCCAATCGCGAACATGCGCAAATGTTACTTTGGATGGAAATCTGTGTGCCTGCATTCGCGCTACGTAACCAAACCAACTCAGACGCCGTTTTTCAAGTCACCTCCGATTGTAGGTCTGACTCCGAAACGGCGACGCACTTCACTGTTTGTTATCCGATCTAGGTATGATATGCGCAAAATTTTTCTCCAACATCGATGTTCAAAGACCTCCAGTCTTCTTTCATTTTGCTTTAACATTGGTTATGCTTCGCAGCCATAAAGCAGGACGGATCTGACGCTGGCTATATATACACGTCTTTTTGTCTTTATAGAGACTGACCTCTTGAACCATAGGTTGTTGAGGCTACGCATCGCAATACCAACTTTGATTATTCTGGATGTAATATCAATATTTGCAGAACCTGATCCTTCGAGTTCACTTGCCAGATATTTGAATTATGTTGCTCGTTCGATAGTCAGACCGTTTACAGTGACTGCTACAGGTATGTCTCCACCGCAACTCATAACCTTAGTCTTTTTATGGATTACAACTACGCTAATCCGGGTAGCTGTACCATATAGGCTATCGATCACTGCTTGTAGATTTTGCTCGGTTTCAGCCAGTAAAGCTATGTCATCCGCGAAGGTGAGGTCTGTGATCAATGTTCAGTCTCCGATATCGATTCCATCCGTTGACGTTAAAGTATTGTTAAGCACTCAGTCAATGGTAATATTGAACAGCATTGGCGAAGCTATTGCACCTTGGCTCACACCCGTATCGACACCAAATGGCGTTGATAGTTGACCATATACACGTATGACACAACTGGTCTGATTGTAGATTGCCCACATGACACTGACTAGTTTCAAAGGCACACCAATGCTTTCCATAATGAAACACATCGCTTCCCTGTGGACAGAATCGAATGCTGCAGAAAAGTCTACAAAACAGGCGCAAAACGGTTTTTTGAATTCATTTCGGCGTTCTATTAGCTGCCTCAAACTGAATATCTGGTCTATGCAGCCTCTGCCGCGCCTAAAGCCTGCTTGAGATTTCACGGAAGTCCTTTATGCAGTTTATTATGACAATTTCTAGGATCTTCAATGCAATGTCCAGAGGCTAATGCCTCGGTAGTTGCCACTGTCTTGTCAGCAACCTTTCTTAAACAGCGGGATAACAACACCACATTGCCAGCCTTCTGGTATCTTTTCCTCGAGCCAACACTGTTTGAGGACTTTTAACAAGGCATCAAAAGCGGCCGCACCACACGATTTTCAACATTCAGCAGGAATTTCGTCTTCACCTGGTGCCTTGTTTGTTTTTAACTGCTTTACGCACTTCATCAGCTGATGGTGGGTCTGTTGATCTATTCGTAACAGGGTTTTGATCAAATTTTTGTTTCATAATGGGGTTGACAGGTTGTGGTCTGTTCAGCAACATGTTGAAATATTCAGCCCATCTAGCGACTTTGAGGTCTTTATCAGGCAGTGTCTCGCCATTCAATCCTACAATGGTTTCTAGAACACAGGTGTTATTTCGAGCTAATTTCACCATCTGGAACAGCTTGCGAGAATCTCCGGTTAATGAAGCTTGCTCCATTTCCTCAGCGAATCGATTTCAGTGGGACTCGAGGTCTCTTTTCAGTGCGATGCGAACTTCTCGTTTGTATTTACCATTCGATCTTTTGCTATCAGTGCTAATGTGACATTTGGTATCCAAGCTGACATGGCACTTTTGATACGACCAAGAACACATTCGGCAGCATCTACAACAGCTCATTGAAGTTTGTTCCAGGAGTCTTGTAAAGAATCTGCAATGTCTGCGCTGCCTAGATTCTGTGTGATTTTCTCCTAAAATGCCTGTTGTTGGTCTGCGATCTTCAGCCTTTGGACATTGAATCGCTTTGCATTTTGTGTGGGTTTTCGAACAGCAAAACGCAATTTCAATTTTGAAGATACCAGTGCATGATCGCGGGCCCAACTTGTACCCCAACATGATCGCGAGTCCACTACAGACCTTTTTAACCAGGACTTGACAAGAATGTAGTCGATTTGGTTGAAATGCTTGCCATCATGGCTCTTCCAAGTGATTGAATACCGCCTTTTGTGCCGGAAGTTAGTGTTGGATGCGAAAAGATTGTATTGCTCTAAAATTGAGTACAATCTATCACCATTACTGTTTCTGTCACCAACGGCGTACTTTCCAACGTATTTTGAGTCCCCAACTCCAAGCCTAGCGTTTAAGCCACTACAAACAACCGTGAAATCAGAAGACTTTACGGAGTTCAACACGTTTTCGAGTTCATGATAGAAGTCATCTTTGATATTATCGTCAGCACTTTCAATTGGAGCATACGCTGAAATAATTGTCATTGGCAACGGTCTAGTATCTAAACGCATCACCATCAGACGAGGAGAAATACATTGAAGTCTAGCACAGCACTTTCAAGCTTCTTACTGACTGCTATGCCAACGCCATACAATCCTGATCCATCGACGTAGACAGACTATAACAGTTTGTAACAATCATATAGGGTACGGTTATATGCTCAGCCTCATAAACACAGTATTCACACTTCCAGTTTTTAGACCTTCTGACAGTTGAATACGTAGTATCGGCACAAAGGAAGTGCCAACAATAACCACAGCCACAGCAAAGTACAGCATTTCGACTTGCATTTGTTTTACAACTAGGGCAAGGCCATTTGCAGTTCTTAGGTGGAGAAAATTCTCGAAATCAGGGTGCAAGGATTTTGCACATGATAATGGCATGGAACCGTTTTCAGCAATACGTACTTCAGATAAGCACGAAATTATACGCAATAGCATTTGAGTTTTTAGTCATAATGGTTTTCCGGCTAGTATTGAACTGAGTTCTCCAAGCCCAATTCCGCAACAGACACAGGGACCACACGTACCAGTTGGCCGCCAAATATCGGTCAGACGCTTCGTGGATTTGATGTTTTGATATCCTACATCAATGGATGCCACACAGACATGTAGAACCACCACTTGCCACACAACATTGTTAGCTAGCACCGCACGGAATTCGTCGATACCACCATGGGACACATCCAGGAGAGGCGCTGGTAGGAACCCCGAGGGTCAAGTATTTGACTAGACCCCTGGCACCTTATACCGGGTGGACTCGGTACCGTTTTAGGCAAGACAGAGTGGACCAGTGTTTCCAACACTGCACCATTAACAAGCCAGGCGGGCCCGGGTCACTTTAGCCGTCCGTCACAGCGTGCCATACCATTCGCCTGGTTGAACCCATTGCTACTTAATTTCGCAAACCACTAGCTATGGCCCTCTCAGGACGTTGCCCACTCTTCACCACGTGGAGGATTGACCAGTCACTTGCCAGTGGCAAAAGGAAGAGCATTCCATTCCACATGTGTTCGACACATTTACCCCTAAACAGTGATTAGCCATGTTCTTATTCCGTTCCACATGTGTTCGACACGTTTACCCCTAGACAGTGATTAGCCATGTTCTTATTCCATTCCACATATGTTCGACACATTTACCCCTAAACAGTGATTAGCCATGTTTTTATTCCGTTCCACATGTGTTCGACACGTTTACTCCTAAACAGTGATTCGCCATGTTCTTATTCCGTTAAACATGTGTTCGACACGTTTACCCCTAAACAGTGATTAGCCATGTTGTTATTCCATTACACATGTGTTCGACATATTTACCCCTAAACAGTGATTAGCCGTGTTATTATTCCGTTCCACATGTGTTCGACACATTTACCCCTAAACAGTGATTAGCCATGTTCTTATTCCTTTCCACATGTGTTCGACACATTTACCCCTAAACAGTGATTAGCCGTGTTATTATTCCGTTCCACATGTGTTCAACACATTTACCCCTAAACAGTGATTAGCCATGTTCTTATTCCTTTCCACATGTGTTCGACACATTTACCCCTAAACAGTGATTAGCCATGTTCTTATTCCTTTCCACATGTGTTCGACACATTTACCCCTAAACAGTGATTAGCCATGTTCTTATTCCGTTCTACATGTGTTCGACACGTTTACCCCTAAACAGTGATTAGCCATGTTCTTATTCCTTTCCACATGTGTTCGACACATTTACCCCTAAACAGTGATTAGCCATGGTCTTATTCCGTTCCACATGCGTTCGACACGTTTACTCCTAGACAGTGATTAGCCATGTTCTTATTCCATTCCACATGCGTTCGATTTATTTACCCCTAAACAGTGATTAGCCATGTACTTATTCCGTTCCACATGTGTTCGACACATTTACGCCTAAACAGTAATTAGCCATGTTCTTATTCCGTTCCACATGTGTTCGACACATTTACCCCTAAACAGTGATTAGCCATGGTCTTATTCCGTTCCACATGCGTTCGACACGTTTACTCCTAGACAGTGATTAGCCATGTTCTTATTCCATTCCACATGCGTTCGATTTATTTACCCCTAAACAGTGATTAGCCATGTACTTATTCCGTTCCACATGTGTTCGACACATTTACGCCTAAACAGTAATTAGCCATGTTCTTATTCCGTTCCACATGTGTTCGACACGTTTACTCCTAAACAGTGATTAGCCATGTTCTTATTCCGTTCCACATGTGTTCGACACATTTACACCTAAACAGTGATTAGCCATGTTCTTATTCCGTTCCACATGTGTTCGACACATTTACCCCTAAACAGTGATTAGCCATGTTCTTATTCCGTTCCACATGTGTTCGACACGTTTACCCCTACACAATGATTAGCAATGTTCTTGTTCCATTCCACATGTGTTCGACACATTTACCCCCAAAACAGTGATTAGCCATGTTCTTATTCCGTCCCACATGTGTTCGACACATTTACCCCTAAACAGTGATTAGTCATGTTCTTATTCCGTTCCACATGTGTTCGACACATTTACCCCTAAACAGTGATTAGCCATGTTCTTATTCCGTTCCACATGTGTTCGACACATTTACCCGTAAACAGTGGTTATCCATGTTCTTATTCCATTCCACATGTGTTCGACACATTTATCCCTAAACAGTGATTAGCCATGTTCTTATTCCGTTCCACACGTGTTCGACACGTTTACCCCTAAACAGTGATTAGCCATGTTCTTATTCCGTTCCACACGTGTTCGACACGTTTACCCCTAAACAGTGATTAGCCATTTTCTTATTCCGTTCCACATGTGTTCGACACATTTATACCTAAACCTAAAATAGTGATTAGCCAATGTGACCTAAAGCACGTCGACATCCCTGCGTATCGTATCGGCAGCTGTTCGGTCGGAATCCATTCGTCGCGGTGAAATGCTGCGATCGGTTGTTCGCTGGTTGCAATTAAATACTTTTCGTCTGGCTTATTCGGGTCGTCCGCACCTTTGCCTGTCACCTAAAATTGTTTTCACACGAAATTATTACAGTGTTGTTTAAACCATTAAATCGGATAATTTTACATGGTGACAAAGGAAAATGATGGCCGCTTCACGATCCGATGCTTACGATGAACTGTTTAAATTAACACTGTTGAAGAGTTTCTTTACAAATCCCGACATTCAGGTACCTAGATTTTTATTTTTTAACGTTATAACGTCCGGCCCCTAAAAGATGACATGGCCCAGATAAATAATGCTTCCAAGATATCCATTGAAATTTTAAAAAAGTTTCGTTTGGCTAGCTTGAATGCATATAAGTAACGTTTTCAGATACACAACTCTATACGTGTGTTGGAACAGTAACTAAAACGGCCGCATCATTCCACGCGATCACTGTCCTGTTCCAAAATGATCTCAAACTGGCTTCACGGATTTATACAACGATCAGAGACATTGCCAAGCAAAACTAAACTTATGGCGTAATACTCCGCGATTTTCTGGCTTCAGCGCTTGGAGGGTCTCATTATCGCGTCTCACCGAGTGCTACATCATTGCTGAAAAGCCTAAACGGTACTGTTTAAATTCAAACCAAACTGACCCTGTACAGTTCCTCGTCAAATTGACTAAGTTGGGCGACTTCTTGCATCACGTCTTTGCGAACAAAAAACGGCGTATACAGCGGAGTATAGCCGCGATCAGCGAGCATTCGGAGAGCTAGTTGAACACAAGCTTGCTCGAGAAACACTAAAGGACCCTGAAATTGGTGGAGAAAAACATCTAATAGAAAAAACCAACAATAAATCGCTAACTGTTATAAACACGGATATAAACTACTTACTCGAGTACCAAATCTTCGTAACAAACAATTTGTTTGTAAACTCGGGAGTGCAACATGCAATACAGTTCAGCAAACGGCAAATCGGAAATGAAGCACAACTAACTGGTCTCAATACCTATAACTACAGCGCAACATAGTGTATTTGTGACTAGGACCATTATTTTCTTTAGCAAAAGAAAATAATTATATATTATTTTAATACTGGGCTGGTATATGTCCAAAGCCGAAGTCGCAAAGACCAGCTCAACTATGTGGAAATAATTTTAATTTTGAGATGCTAAACGTGTGGGGTAACAAAGATTTGTGAAAAAAATCAACAATACACAAAGGATGGTAGCACGATATAATGAGCATCAGGGTGATGTTTAGAACGTCCCTGACTCCTATGTAGCAGTTGCTCGAATACAGCTCTTGGCATAATATTCTTCTCGTGTGTTCCGGAGAGAATCTGCAAAACCAGTGACTGCTACAAACTTCATCTCTTCACATCGTACAGCACAACCTTAAACTAATTACACAACGGTGATCTAATTTCACAAAAACGGCAGCTTTCACTACATAGCAGACATAGAAACATAGCTACCGTCGCAACAAAACTTACCTTTAGAAAATAGCCACGACCTCCGGCGACCGCTGAACCCCGTTTTCCGTCGTACCCATCGACCATGTGTACCAAATCTACATGAGAATATTTTTTCGTCGATATGACGTCGCCCACAATTCGCTCGACACCATTATTTTCCTGACAAACAATTATTTTAGTAGAAACTCACATATAGATGTATAAGTACTACACCGGATACTGGAAAACGACTACAACCAGGGCCAGCTTTTACGAAAAACCCCTTCTGCAACCCACGTACAGAAACGGGATTCATCTTGCATTTAGTGTGCGTGACACTGACTCCTGATAATTATTAGGCTGAGTAGTTAGGTTAAAAAAGTCCTTATAATGGATCTGTAAGGGTGTGTTCACACTGCGTCCGTTCCGTATCGATATTGCATTTAGAACTTTGTCGGATTTTAATAATAGGATTATTCAGTTCCAAAACCACAGTCAGCATACACTCAGTACTTGGTAGACGCAGAATTTTGGCGAACTATCTGGTCGGTCATAATGTGAACACTGCCAAAAACTTTACCACGGATTGTGTAATAATCGAAACAACAGATGTGAAAAATGAGTGCACACGTCTGCTAAAAATAACTTCCGACCAGACTATGCGATAACTTATAGTTTGGGTTTCGCAAACTGTTTTTGGTAAAAGTTTATACACTACCACCTACATTATAGTGCATTATAGCTATTATACAATTAATGCTGTGATGCTAGCAAATATTTTTACCAATAGTTGTTTGTGAAGTTGAGAACTGGAAGCATGTTGCGACCCAGTTGTGCTGAAGAATTATAGATATTAGCGTGTAAAGTGGTGCAAACTGCAGGAACCTGGTAGAGATAAATCAATGCGTTGAATGTAATAACAAAGTGAGAATATATACCGTATTTCAAGATTTTTATTTTTTCGCTTTTTACACTGCTTTGTCGGTTTGGTGAAAAGGTAGGTTAGAAATCATGAGAGCATTGCAAATACAAATCTAGGCACACATCTATATTTCATTACGCGTCGAATAGAAAAATTACGAAAATCCATTAATCTTGTGAAGATTCACGCGATGAATAGACTGAAAAAGAAAACAATTCATCTCAATTATTTGAGGGAACTCCTCTCACCACGCTCGTTCCGTTTCAAAAATTGCCCGTTCAATTAATTATTACCGCTTCCCTCAATTTCCAAACTGCACCAACGGCATCTTCATCTATAGATAGAAGATCCCCCACTAGAATAACGGCTGGACTTACTTCGTCATCACTAACAATAACAGATCCGTGTAGCAAATTTCCGATATTGCGAAGCGCGTCGTTTCGTTTCGCTTCCAAAGCGACCATGCGTCGATCGTTGGCGATCATTTCTTTGTCGAGCAACTCACCAACGCGTTTAATTTGTCGAACACTCAAATTCTGAAAAATAATACCGTACATACGTCATTCAGTTAGTCTTGTGCTACTAAATGACTCACAAACCGACAATTATAATACTAACACGAATCATCATAAAATTTAATAAAATATAATTGCGTAGTCTCATTTATACTACATAATTAATAAAAAAAACTACACCGATATTGCCTCAACATAATGATACCAATAATTGATTCATATAGCCCAATGCTACACGACAACAATGCTGACACTGCTATCGGTAGAATTCTATACAAAATGACACAGTCCCAAGTACATGTACCAGAATTATGTTCTTGCCACGGTTTCGCCTTCTGGTCGCAATGTTGATGTACACTTTACGTAGCAGTGTAGCTCGTGCTTGCCTCGTAAGGCCAAGGCGTAACTGCCAGTAATTAGGTATCCGATTTTCTGGACTGTATCAAATCCCAAAGAACTACACGATAGTTTGGGTAAAACTAAACTCAAGCGCTGATACAAAGCAAATACACGACTAATGAAAAAATTTTCAAAATCCAGTAATCGGCAACTACAACTACACCTTTAAAATTTCGGCAGTTACGTTAAGAACACCATTCGACAAATGATCCGGCAAGTCATCGGAGTCACCTTGAGGTTCTTTTTTCTAAAAAACATCAGCTTAAAACATTGGCAAGTTAAGCTACGACAACATTAAGACTATAATGCTTTAAGCACACATCAAAACCATGAGCGTTATATATTTCAGCAGTCACGTTGGGATCACCATTCGACAAATGATCCGGCAAATCATCGGAGTCGCCATGAGGTTCTTTTTTCTAAAAAACATCAGCTTAAAACATTAGCAAATTAAGTTACAACGCTAGCGCACAACAAAACCATGAGCTTTATACATTTCGTTCTCCAAACATGAAAAAGACTAAAATTTTAAAAGTTAATAACTCACATTTAAAAAAAAATTACAATTTGAAGTGTCATCTTTTCATATTTCATACCTTTAGCAGTTGTCGCATAATACACAAAGATATTTAATATATCGTATTTACAAGCGCTGGAGACCAGTATGCTCATTATAGCCCTCTGCGTATAACTAAATAGAAATAACGCATAACGTATCACCGTAGCTCCCAAATTTAGCGCCAGCAACTACGTACCTATCAGGGAGTAACCGGAATTCCGGTTCCGGCGAAAATCGTGTTCCGGTTGCAGTTCCGGCAAAGGGCAAAAACCATACCGGAACCGGAATTCCGGTTTAAAATTTTTGTTTGAAATTTTCCGCGTTTTTACTTCATTCTGTAATCCAAACATATGTAATATATATTATACAATGATCAAGCTCCAATACAACCAAACAAAAGAAAAGATTAACTAACCAATTTGCCGTGTGAATCGTAAGTAGGGCACATAATTTGAGCAGGAATTTTTCATAATAACCTGCAGGAGTTTGTTAAATAAAAGCCAGGTCGATGCTTGTAGCAGCTATTTTACACATCCAGAAGTCTGTGGGATACGTTTGAATTAAACCGGTCCAACTCGGTAACAGGGTATGGCTTACGCAGAAGTACTTAGGGTATGCTTGGCTAACATAAATTGCGTCAAACACCCGCAAGTGCGCTTGTAAACCTGGTAAATCAGTCTACATTGAAGTAAACTAACGTTATCTGCAACGCAGCTAGAAACTGATTTCTTGGCAATGAACTGTATTTATTAAAACTGTGCGAGCAGCATCACAGTGTGTCTCATTTGTAGCATTCTGATTAGAAAGTTATTATCATTATGATCTAACTGACGGGCACTGTTTGTCCAACGCTAGCCTAAACAGTGTCTCTGAGCACTGATCAGAAAATTACCTTCTATCTATCATTTTCCCTTACAATCATGTAAACCAATAATTTTAAGTTTCGTACAGAAGAACATGCAACAAACGTATGTGCAGTAAAGGGAGGCGACTGGAGACAGAGCGAAAGTGTGTATTCTACGCTCCAAGCTTTGTAAGCACATTCGATTTGACGGAGCATACGTAATGGTGTATAGTGGAAGACATTTTTTGCTCTGAATGTCCAAAACGGACATATTTGATTCATAAATAAACATTATTAGCTTCCTCATGCTCTTTAAAGTTTCAGAAAGGCAATAATACCACCGCAATACATTAAGTTTAATGTAAAAGCTATTTTTAATGCATTTTAAATCCACTATACCTTCATTTCTTCCATCATCTGTTTTACTATATATAAATTTCGAAGACCAGGTTCCGGTTCCGGATCCGGTTTAAATGGACGGTTCCGGTTGCTGGTTCCGGTTCCGGTTATCCCCTGGTACCCATATAAGTATCATCAAGATATCATGTAAGAAGTTTTGAACAACGAAACCAAGGTGTTTTACTGAACACCTATGACATTATAGAACATCACTTAGTAAAAAAATTTAAAAATTTCACTTTCTCAAGTTTTTACATCTTGGCTTATACCTCGAAAACAGTAGTAGTCCTGACAAAACTGTTGCATAACAAAATTTGAATCTTCTCTCGATGATAGGCTTAGCATCATGCTAGCATTGAGCGTAAGCTATCTAGTTTCACTTCGTTGTTTTCGCCTAGCCGCGAGTTACATGACAAACGATTATGTGTTAATATTCAGCGGAATTTGACTTCCCTTTCTTAAGTGTCGTCCTTTAAATGAGACAAGCAGCTGCGTCTAAACACCGCACATTTAATAAGGTAACCCTGGCTGCCACTTGTCACAAATGCAGTTACCGGCTGTATATCATAGAATTTTCTTCGCTTAATTTATTTACAACGAGGACGCACTGGGTGGTGCTTAAAGCCATTTACGTTCGACGCCATCACAGCGATGTAAAATACTACATTTTTTGCGGTGTTATTTTCAAGTTTGAAAGTTCCGACTTAAGCACATTTCGGAAAAGATAAGTAAAGCACTGCATATCAGGCTAAACAATTTTAATCTGCAATAAACACATCGCAGCCCTGTAACTAGTCATACAGCTCCTACCCTGCATTATTTTGCTAGTTTTACGTCACGAACACAAATTCAAGAAGCTTAACATGAAAATTTGTACGGAAAGTATTTTTACTACCTGTTTATATTTTACAGACTATACGATTTGTTGAGTTAAAAGTGTTTGTCTGTATACGAAAAACAATTGATCACCGTATGTAGGTAGATAAGTTTTATATAATAAAATGAAATGTTTTGACCTCAATATAGTGAATATTTTACACATAATTTTTTATCGGAATTCCCGTTCCGGTATAGTTTCTACCTTTGCCGCAATCAAACTAGAATCCCGATTCATCGCTAATAAATTAAAATATGTGAGTCGCCAAAATCGATATCGACGCTTGTTAATTATTATAAAAAGCATACAACAATATAGCACTTAAAGCTCACACTAGAAATTGTACTATGAGATTCACAACAGAAACAAGCACCAACCTTCATTTTTTCGCCGACACATTTACTACAAATTTTCTTCAACTTGTTCAAATTGTCCGCTTGAAATCTTGCTAAAACAATTATTGTACTATTTCCTATAACAATATCAGATTCACAGTTAAAACTAGTGAAGCTCGCTTGCGAGCCAGAATTCGAGTAGTGAGAACAATCGCCCGAAGCCTGTTGTAGAAAGCACACACAAAAACAAAGCCTACACACAGTACGCAGGTGCAGCATTATATAAACCGTGAGTGATGAGTCATAGTTACGCCCGCCTCTTTTGATAGCCAACGTATGCAGTAGACAAAACATCATACAACCAGTACAAAAACAATGACTAACAATTTAATAATTCAATAAAACCCTAAATTGACCGTGAAAAGAACGTTAAAAAATTCAAACCGATACTTGAGAAAAATCTCATTTTTCATACCAAGTATGAAGCAAAAGTGTGAAAAATATTTGCCACACAATATTTTTGACTCTGGGGCAATGAGCATGTTGGCCCAGAAAACCTCATATAAGACACTAAAAGCAACAAAAACACACATTTAGGTGCATTTCCCACGACTTTTCACCAAATATGAAATTTGGCGCCAACTATAAGCTTATAGACTGCAGATTGGGAAGTAGTTGAAAAACTTGTTATATATCATTGGAAAGTCCTAGTAAAGCTACATGGAATAGGCCTATTAGTTTGCGGATAACTCGTTTACTTATTGAGAAAAGTCGCAAAAACTGGAGGGGGTGCACCAAAAATGGGCCAAAATGACGTCATTTTGCCTCATAACTTTTCCCACGGGAAAAAATTCAAAAATCGGGCTCTGTCACTACACCTAAATCGACCATTGCGGTTCGAATGAGCTATCTTGCATCAAAATACGTACGCCCAACCGTTATCGAGATCCAGGTGCGACAGACACACACACAGACAGGACCTCCTCATCCCCCCTCCAGAGCCAAAATTGAAAATTCTCGTTCCACTCGAATTCAACAAGTACCAACCTTCACTTTTTCGTCGACACATTTACTACAAATTTTTTTCAACTTATTCAAACTTGCAAACCTTTTTTCCGCTCGGCAAAAACTAAAAATACCCCAAACGACACAAAATTCGTACCAAAATTCTGTCTTGAATGCAGAAATGTCGTAAATTTTGTCAAATCCGCCTTTTTCTCCATGAAATCGTTTTGGAAGCGTCTCCGATATGATTTTTAGCCATTTTTCTCTTGGCTATATGCCCAATGACAAAATTGGGCGTCCCTCGTTGCGAACCAAGGGGACTCCAGGTAAAATTTTCGGCGAATGGAGAGATCAGATTTAATAGTGTTCAAAATATTTTATGTTTCGACCGTGATGCTCGGGATCCCGAAACCAAACCTCAAATCAAGAACTCTCGGAGAAATCGACTATAGTGGTTCGTTTAAGCCCAAGATCATGAAAATCGGTTAAATCGTTCCCGAGTTCTGGCCAATCACACACACAGACGGAACTTAAAAGCTTTCGCCCCTACAACACACAATCTCCGCTTCGTTATACTCTACTCTATCGCAATAGACCGCTACTGAAAATCCTTAACCACAGCCGGATTTTGTATCATTAAAAAGGCGTGAACCTAAAACGAAGGTACAAAGTGAGACAAGTTAGAAAAAATTCTTAAACGGGAATTGCAAAATGGGACCTTTGATTATAGCAACCTTGTTGAATTTTTATAAGTTTGCTATAAACTGAAAAATGCTTTTTCAGTCATAACAATGCCCTTCCTTACTGCATTCAAACTGGATCGTCAGTTTCACGTAGTATATTGCATTTATGTAGCTATAACTGTTAAATCTAGAATATTTGCTTCTGCGTATTAAGCCGCGTGTTGCTGTGACATAAATCACTTGCAAACCTTTTTTTTTTTCGTGTGTGTGTGTGACCGATTACGGACGTAATATCTATGGTACATATGTCTAATAGGTTTTGAGTGAAGACACATAGGAAAGAGCGACACAATATCATCTACTAACCTTTCCTCCACTCAACATCCGCATTGACAACAGTATCGACCAACGTGGGATCTTTATATCGTTTTCGTTGGCAATCGCGAATCACTTCTGGATTGCCACCTTTCTCTTCGCGAAATAAATCAAGATCTAATACCATTTTTGGAAAATCGAAAATATACGCTAGGCACTGAAATAGAAAATAACGTCTGCAAATACTAAACATTACATCTATTTTCTTCCAATGGCAAGGGTTGAGGGAGCCCTTCCATTTCTTTGGTTTGGGGATCCTGGCAAAGCGGCTGGTCACGGGGCAAAAATTTGCGATCCCTTTGACGAATTGTTTATTCCCTTGATATAAAAAACGACAATATTTAGTAAAATTCATTTCTTTGTGTGTGCGAGTACAAAAAATGTTTGCTCGCTGAACAAAAAACATGTTTAATATAACAGATTTATATATGCTACGAAAACGGTCCGGGATAGCTCAGTCAAGAGAGCCTCCCGGCAACCATTCTGCCCACTAACAAGTTGCAAGCGATGCTCAATTCAGTCGATACAGCGGCAAAGAGCATCGGACTGGTCATCACCTCCAAGAAGAGCAAAGTAATGACTTTCTGCCTTGACAGACAATACGACACATTGCATAATGGCTTCATAGTAAAGCACGTCGACAAGTTTTGCTACCTAGTCAGCGTCCGAAACCGGGATAACGTACCGCATCAGCCGCACAAGATTAGCGTTCGCAGTATTCGGACACATATGACAGACACAAGCCGTGCCTTGTTTTACTAAAATTGACATATGCAACGCTGCCGTCCGACAGTATTACAATATAACTGCAGAACATGGACAATAAAATTTAGCAATCCGCAGCAGAACGAAGCGTTACAAAACTTGTTCGACGGATTGTGGGAGTGACTAAGTATCACCATTTTAGCATTGAGGAATTGCGCCATAGAACTGATCATAAAATCCAGATGCCGGAATGGCTGAAAAAGAGCCGGCTGCGGCGCGTAGGGTACGTTCTGAGAATGACAGACAGCAGGATAGTCAATAAGTGGCAAAAGCAAGCTCACAGGCGCATTCGGCAAGGCCAAGCGGAAGAGCACACGAAACATGGCGAAGGCAAACGATCAAAAACTGTCAACAATATTTAAGTCATATTTTGCTGAGAAGTTAGCTGTAAACATCGATAACACACATCGAAAAAGTTGAGGTTGGTACTTGTTGAATTCGAGTGGAACGAAGAATTGGACTTCAACTTCGGCTCTGGAGGGGGGGTTGAGGAGGTCCTGTCTGTACGCACAAAAAAAAATTTTCTGGATCTCGATAACGGTTGGGCGGATTTTGATGCAAGATAGCTCATTCGAGCCGCAATGGCCGATTTAGGTGTAGTGACGGAGCCCGATTTTTGAATTTTTCCCGTGGGAAAAGTTATGGGGTAAAATGACGTCATTTTGCTCATTTTTTCGGCACCCCCACCAGTTTTCGCCACCTCAATAAGTAAACGAGGTACCCGCAAACTAATAGGCCTATTCCATGCAGGGCTTTCCAATGATATATAACAAGTTTTTCAACTACTTCCCAATCTGGAGTCTATAAGCTTATAGTTGGCGCCAAATTTCATATTTGGTGAAACGTCGTGGGAAACGCACCTAAATGTGTGTTTTTTGTTGCATTTAGTGTCTTATATGGGGTTTTCTGGGCCAACAAGCTCATTGCGAGTGTCAAAAATATTGTGTGGCAAATATTTTTCATATTTCTGCTTCATACTTGGTATGAAAAATGAGATTTTTCTCAAGTGTCGGTTTGAATTTTTTAACGTTCTTTTCCCGGCCGATTTAGGGTTTTATTGAATTATTAAATTGTTAGTTCATTGTTTTTGTACTCGTTGTATTATGTTTTGTCTACTGCATACGTTGGCTATCAAAACATGCGGGCGTAACAAGACTCATCACTCACGGTTTATATAATGCTGCACCTGCGTACTGTGTGTAGGCTTTGTTTGTGTGTGCTTTCTACAACAGATTTCGGGGGATTGTTCTCACCACTCGAATTCTGGCTCGGAATTTAGCTTCACTAGTTTCAACCGCGAACCCGATATTGTTATAGGAGATAGTACGATAGTTATTAGCAAGATTTCTAAGCGGACAATTTGAACAAGTTGAAGAAAATTTGTAGTAAATGTGTCGGCGAAAAAATGAAGGTTGGTGCTTGTTTCTGTCTCGTGAATCTCATAGTACAATTTCTAGTGTGAGCTTTAAGTGCTATATTGTTGTATGCTTTTTATAATAATTAACAAGCGTCGATATCGATTTTGGCGACTCACATATTTTAATTTATTAGCGATGAATCGGGATTCTAGTTTGATTGCGGCAAAGGTAGAAACTATACCGGAACGGGAATTCCGATAAAAAATTATGTGTAAAATATTCACTATATTGAGGTCAAAACATTTCATTTTATTATATAAAACTTATCTACCTACATACGGTGATCAATTGTTTTTCGTATACAGACAAACACTTTTAACTCAACAAATCGTATAGTCTGTAAAATATAAACTGGTAGTAAAAATACTTTCCGTACAAATTTTCATGTTAAGCTTCTTGAATTTGTGTTCGTGACGTAAAACTAGCAAAATAATGCAGGGTAGGAGCTGTATGACTAGTTACAGGGCTGCGATGTGTCCATTGCAGATTAAAATTGTTTAGCCTGATATGCAGTGCTTCACTCATCTTTTCCTGAAATGTTGCTTAACCCTGGAACTTTCAAACTTGAAAATAACACCGCAAAAAATGTAGTATTTTACATCGCTGTGATGGCGTCGAACGTAAATGGCTTTAAGCACCACCCAGTGCGTCCTCGTTGTAAACAAATGAAGCGAAGAAAATTCTATGACATGCAGCCGGTAACTGCATTCGTGACAAAGTGGCGGCCAGGGTTGCCTTATTAAATGTGCGGTGTTTAGACGCATGCTGCTTGTCTCATTTAAAGGACGACACTTAAGAAAGGGAAGTCAAATTCCGCTGAATATTAACACATAATCGTTTGTCATGTAACTCGCGGCGAGGCGAAAACAACAAAGTGAAACTAGATAGCTTACGCTCAGTGCTAGCATGATGCTAAGCCTATCATCGAGAGAAGATTCAAATTTCGTCACGCAACAGTTTTGTCGTAGGACTACTACTGTTTTCGAGGATAAGCCAAGACGAAAAACTTGAAAGTGAAATTTCTAATTTTTTATAAAGTGATGTTCTATAATGTCATAGGTGTTCAGTAAAACACCTTGGTTTCGTTGTTCAAAACTTCTTACATGATATTTCTCACGACGGATATGGGTACCAGGGGATAACCGGAACCGGAACCAGCAACCGCAACCGTTCATTTAAACCTGATCCGGAACCGGAAACTGTTCTTCTAAATTTATATATAATATAAAACAGATGATGGAAGAAATGAAGGTATAGTTGATTTAAAATGCATTAAAAATAACTTTTACATTAAACTTAATGTATTGCGATGGTATTATTGCCTTTCTGAAACTTTAAAGAGCATGAGGAAGCTAATAA
>JASANE010024158.1:0-31992 GCA_030248225.1 Trileptium ribeirensis | reverse complement strand
ATTGCTAGTGCGCCAAAACTTCGAACACGTCTCGAACAAATTTCGAACACATTTCGAACAAAATTTTAAACTTATCGAGCGAACAGCACTCATTTCTGGCGAGTACTGTAGTTAATTTTATGCAGCTAAAATAGAGAATTTTGCAATATTTGTGTTATTTATTGAAATAGAGTCGTTTAGATAAAAACAATATATGGTTTTTTTGGTAGAAAAATTAAAATAAAATATTTTTACAAATATAAAGCCCTATGTAATGTAGTTACAAGAACATAAAATTGAGTACATTCGTAATGCCACAGCCCAAGCTCCGCTCACAAATGTAGTTACACTACCGACTAGTCAATAATGTTTGTATGTCATAATAAGTATGATATGTAATATTGTCAAATGATTTTCAATATAAATATTCGGTGTTCGGTAATTGGCCGAATAATAAGGTATCAATAGTGTAACTATTCGACCGAATATCGAATTGCTACTTTTAATATATTTTTGAAATTTCTATTTACCTGCTCTTTAAAGCTAGATGTCACTTGATGGTTAAAACAAATTTCTGTCGTACCAACATTAATTAAAATGGTCACCAACAATCCAACTAAAGGATCCCAGGAAAATTTCTCACCTTAGGATCCAGAATACTGTAAAAGTTCCAAAAATTCAAATGTGCAAAACGTTTAAATGTTGTGACAATCGAACTCACCAGTCATTCACCGACTCTGAGTCCAGAGACCTACCAATCGATTGCCGAAGTTCTGTAACTTCTCAAAGCTAAGACAGAAAAGCTGCTTTTTAGGCTACGCCAGATCACAAAATACTACAAGAAAACACATGTACATGCTGCACACTTGCAATAATAAACACTCCAATTTTTATCAAAACCAGCAAACAACTCAGATTTTCGACATTTGTACAGGTTGTGAGTTAAATTTTTGCTTTCGTAAGATTTTACTTGAAAATTATTATGATGAACAGCTTGGGGTAAAAGCGACTTCTCAAGATTAGACCATTGGTGGTTTGGGGCCCTTGTCGACACTTTGTAGACGGTTAGCATTTTGTCCCTTACATTATTTTACATTTACATATTTAGAGAGTCAGCTTTGGTGGTGAAGGTAACACTAGATTTGTTGAAAAAGACCACAATTTCGCGATTTATCGCTGCCACAAGCATTCATATACTTGTTCTTCAATTAGGCGAGCAACGCGGGTCGTGGAATAGGCTCTATTCTACACAACAGTGCAGCAAAGAGCAAAAAAAACATGGCTACAACAATACGCGCGGAATTAAAGTCAGTGGAAAATAATGTCAGTTGGCAGTAATACGCGTTCACACTTTTTTATTGGTCTGTTTACTTAATATTTTGAGCCTAAAACAGTGGAAATGTGCAGATAGAATAATACATGAAATATCCGTGTTTGAAACAGACCGAGTTTCCACTGAGGACGCTTTGGGGAAAGTCAAGAAAAATCTTTTTGTCTGTTTCTGTCTATCACAACTCATCTTCGGTTGGATGGAGGTCGACAATTTTTTTATTATATAGCAAAATTAGTAAGGATGTGTTGTTTAGTTGAACGCGTTTGGGACAACAGGGCAAAAACACGTTTTTAAGGGTGTTTGTCAAATTTGGCCAGACAGGTACCGACTTGCCTAGGAATAGAAATGCAAAATTTTCCAAATTTCGAGCTTTTTCGATAAAACATTGATTGAATTGTATTTTAATCTCTCGAGATTTTAATTGAATTGTATTTCGATCGATAGACATTTAGATTGCATTGTATTTCCAGCGTTCGCGATCGCTGGTGGCTTTGATTTCGGCCGCATGTGTTTCTGGCCGCGACTGTAGATAATCCATGACTAAGGGGTAACTATTCCCGTAAAAGTTTGGAACTGTGGTGAAGTGGACAGTATTGATATTAAATATTGTGAAGTTTTCAGGGGAATTTTGTTCTGCGATATAAATAAATGTTTAACAGCCATGCTGTAGGCAGCGCATATCGCAATCCGTGACTAATTCCTATATGGCTTTTATCTTAGACTATTGCAGTACTCGCCACAAATGACAGCTGCTCGTTCATTGTTCAGCGCGCAACGTGCTCATGTGAAAATCAAATTTTATTTTGAAATTGTTAGTTTTTGGTCGTTCGCTGCTTGCTTTGCTCAATCTTTTTTGGCCAGTACTGTAGTCAGTAAGAATCAACGCGTGTCACGTGCAGTACTAGAGAATAATATTCAATAATTTTAGCAAATAATATAGTCTGTGAGATTAATTGAAAATATTAGTTTGTTAGATAATAAGAATACAAATCAGTCAAACATAATGTCGTTTATTTCATTTTTATAATAATTTGCCATACAGATTTGGTCTAAGAACTTTTTCAGAGCTATTTTGTCATCACCTGTTTCGTTTTAAATGGTTTTTTCGTCATGCTCTTAAAATCACTTATTTTAGTTGGTAAACGTGAACAAAATTTGAACCTTGAATAATATTCAAAACTTTTTTTTTGCGATTTACCAAGTATATCAATATAATACATACTTAGGAATAGGATTTTAGTTAAAATTTTGGTCATTTATTTATGTTGACCAAGGGATTGAGTGTTATACTAGCGTGGTAACAAAATATTTTTAGGAGCCATCTAGAAGGAATCAAAAATACGAAACATCCACCACCTCTCAACCTGTGAAAGCGTAAGACTTTATACGTGTTGTTTGTATTACTGAAAAACTTTACTGTAAAAATGTTTTATTTTAGGCACGTCACCATTGAATATTTCCTAGTTGGGTATCTTCATCAATTCTATATTTTTCATCAAGATTTATCGCGATTGTAAGTTAATAATTGGAGCATATAAAATTTGTTTTTTTTTCAACGTACGTATTTGGGACATACGGTGCGGAGCTGCATACAGTCCATATTATCTTTTCACTCGTATAGAAAAAGTCTCCGCAATGAACCACAATGAGGGGTTGTGTACAAGAAACGTTAATGTTTAGAAAAAACAACAGCTTAGCGCGGTGGATTTGCGGACGGCAACTTAGTTTTAGTTTTATAATAAATGGGGCGCTAAGTCTGAGGCGTAGGTTACCGATAACGGTATAGCTTTCTTTTTACTTATTGGATTAGTGTGGATACTTTCTCTGCACGTTGTCCATGTCCTTGCATGTGTTTAATTGCTTGATAGGTTGTTGGTAAATTTTGTCCGGTGTATTTCTTTCGTATGAACTGATAATCATGCAGCCAAATATCCATCGACAAACTGTTGCGTTTTGGTTCTTTCAGAATGAAACTGTATATCAAGAGTCATTCAAATTTAATGTTTGTCAACATAATCTTATTGATATCTGCAGCTTTTTGAGCTTGCTGCAAAATATTAATCATCGAATAGTGTGGCTTCTGATCAAGTCAAAATAATTGCCTATTGCGGAAACATTGCTCTGAAACGCTGGGTGCCGTGCCGTTGACTCGAGTTTTTTATATTGTTGCTACTGTATTTGTGATGAAGTTTAAGGTAAACAGTAGCTCAAGTGGTCCGTAGCTCTATAATAGTGCTCGCCACATTTGACCACTGCTCGCTCGCGACTTTCCCTTCGCTTGCTGCTGGTTCGATCGTAAGGCGACAATTAATTTATTGTGTCGAGTACTGTATCTGGGGACGTGTATCAGGTTCTCTAACTGCTGTCGAGGCAGTTTGATAAAACCAGCTGTATAAAGGATGAAGTTGATTACCAATGATTCCCAAAAACGCAGCAAATATAATTACATTTCGATGGAAGTTTAAGCTTGAATGAAAGTAAACCATACACGAATTTTAATGTATGTATAGTAACGGACAAAATAAAAGCTAGTCGTACATTAAAAATTCGCGAAGAACAGTTGGACATCTGTTAGTTTTAGCAAGCACATCGCCAATTTTTATTAAAACGGTGACTGTTGATTTAATTTTTGTCTTTAGCTGCTTCATTTTGTGTTTCTTTAAAATTATTAAAAAACTCTGTGGGTGACTTCAGCAGCTGCTTGGGGATAAAACATCTATTTGCGTTAGCGAACCATCAGGTTAATTTAATTTTTCGGACTCCAAGTAAGATACCTTCTTGGCTTTCGAGCTATTCTTCGGGTTCCGGTTTCCACTAGAACACAGGAATTACTTTATATACGGCACCATGAATTATATCGCTGTACCGCAAATAATATTTAATGCTTAATTTGATTTCGTATTGGTTCGATATCGTAGCGTTGTTTCAGCAATGAAGGCTCTGAACTGAGCTCTCTTTGTCAAAGTCTTCTGCAGCAGTTCGAGAGAACACTGTATTTGCTTGACTACAGTGAATTTGACACCGATTCATCCGAAATGACTCATATAAGCTACGCTTTGCTGCTAAAACTAATTGTATTGCAATTGCTTGCTGTAAAACAACTCCAAGATCAAAGTTAGTTTTCACGTTTTTGTGCTGTGAGTATTCAGAACGTCGTGAAACGTAGTGGAGATTGTTTGTTGCAGGGGTGAAATCATTAAATTCCGTGTGTGTGTATGTGTGTGTGATCAGCGATAACTCGGGAACGACTTAACCGATTTTCATAATCTTTTGGCTCATTCGAACCGGCATAGTCGATGTACCGTGTATAAAGTAATTCCTGTGTTCTAGTGGAAACCGGAACCCGAAGAATAGCTCGAAAGCTAAGAAGGTATCTTACTTGGAGTCCGAAAAATTAAATTAACCTGATGGTTCGCTAACGCAAATAGATGTTTTATCCCCAAGCAGCTGCTGGAAGTCACCCACAGAGTTTTTTAATAATTTTAAAGAAACACAAAATGAAGCAGCTAAAGACAAAAATTAAATCAACAGTCACCGTTTTTAATAAAAATTGGCGATGTGCTTGCTAAAACTAACAGATGTCCAACTGTTCTTTGCGAATTTTTAATGTACAATTAGCTTTTATTTTGTCCGTTACTATACATACATTAAAATTCGTGTATGGTTTACTTTCATTCAAGCTTAAACTTCCATCGAAATGTAATTATATTTGCTGCGTTTTTTTAGAATCATTGGTAATCAACTTCATCCTTTATACAGCTGGTTTTATCAAACTGCCTCGACAGCAGTTAGAGAACCTGATACACGTCCCCAGATACAGTAATCGACACAATAAATTAATTGTCGCTCTACGATTGAACCAGCAGCAAGCGAAGGGAAAGTCGCGAGCGAGCAGTGGTCAAATGTGGCGAGCACTATTATAGAGCTACGGACCACTTGAGCTACTGTTTACCTTAAACTTCATCACAAATACAGTAGCAACAATATAAAAAACTCGAGTCAACGGACGGCACCCAGCGTTTTAGAGCAATGTTTCCGCAATAGGCAATTATTTTGACTTGATCAGAAGCCACATATTGATGATTAATATTTTGCAGCAAGCTCAAAAAGCTGCAGATATCAATAAGATTATGTTGACAAACATTAAATTTGAATGACTCTTGATATACAGTTTCATTCTGAAAGAACCAAAACGCAACAGTTTGTCGATGGATATTTGGCTGCATGATTATCAGTTCATACGAAAGAAATACACCAAGCAAAATTTACCAACAACCTATCAAGCAATTAAACACATGCAAGGACATGGACAACGTGCAGAGAAAGTATCCACACTAATCCAATAAATAAAGAAAGCTATACCGTTATCGGTAACCACGCCTCAGACTTAGCGCCCCATTTATTATAAAACTAAAACTAAGTTGCCATCCGCAAATC
Source organism: Trileptium ribeirensis (assembly GCA_030248225.1). Lineage (NCBI taxonomy): Eukaryota > Metazoa > Nematoda > Enoplea > Enoplida > Thoracostomopsidae > Trileptium > Trileptium ribeirensis. The sequence continues at coordinate 26,243 of JASANE010024158.1, read as the reverse complement.
CACCGCGCTAAGCTGTTGTTTTTCTAAACATTAACGTTTCTTGTACACAAACCCTCATTGTGGTTCATTGCGGAGACTTTTCCTATACAGAGTGAAAAAAAGATAATATGGACTGTATGAAGCTCCGCACCTTGTATGTCCCAAATACGTAGTTGAAAAAAAAACAAATTTTATATGCTCAATTATTAAATTACATCGCTATAAATCTTGATGAAAAATATAGAATTGATGAAGATACCCAACTAGGAAATATTGAATGGTGAAGTGCCTAAAATAAAAGTATTTTACAGTAAAGTTTTTGAGTAATACAAACAACACGTATAAAGTCTTACGCTTTCACAGGTTGAGAGGTGGTGGATGTTTCGTATTTTTGATTCCTTCTAGATGGCTCCTAAAAATATTTTGTTACCACGCTAGTATAACACTCAATCCCTTGGTCAACATAAATAAATGACCAAAATTTTAACTAAAATCCTATTCCTAAGTATGTATTATATTGATATACTTGGTAAATCGCAAAAAAAAAGTTTTGAATATTATTCAAGGTTCAAATTTTGTTCACGTTTACCAACTAAAATAAGTGATTTTAAGAGCATGACGAAAAAACCATTTAAACGAAACAGGTGATGACAAAATAGCTTGAAAAAGTTCTTAGACCAAATCTGTATGGCAAATTATTATAAAAAATGAAATAAACGACATTATGTTTGACTGATTTGTACTTTCATTATCTAACAAACTAATATTTTCAATTAATCTCACAGACTATATTATTTGCTAAAATTATTGAATATTATTCTCTTAGTACTGCACGTGACACGCGTTGATTCTTACTGACTACAGTACTGGCCAAAAAAGATTGAGCAAAGCAAGCAGCGAACGACCAAAAACTAACAATTTCAAAATAAAATTTGATTTTCACATGAGCACGTTGCGCGCTGAACAATGAACGAGCAGCTGTCATTTGTGGCGAGTACTGCAATAGTCTAAGATAAAAGCCATATAGGAATTAGTCACGGATTGCGATATGCGCTGCCTACAGCATGGCTGTTAAACATTTATTTATATCGCAGAACAAAATTCCCCTGAAAACTTCACAATATTTAATATCAATACTGTCCACTTCACCACAGTTCCAAACTTTTACGGGAATAGTTACCCCTTAGTCATGGATTATCTACAGTCGCGGCCAGAAACACATGCGGCCGAAATCAAAGCCACCAGCGATCGCGATCGCTGGAAATACAATGCAATCTAAATGTCTATCGATCGAAATACAATTCAATTAAAATCTCGAGAGATTAAAATACAATTCAATCAATGTTTTATCGAAAAAGCTCGAAATTTGGAAAATTTTGCATTTCTATTCCTAGGCAAGTCGGTACCTGTCTGGCCAAATTTGACAAACACCCTTAAAAACGTGTTTTTGCCCTGTTGTCCCAAACGCGTTCAACTAAACAACACATCCTTACTAATTTTGCTATATAATAAAAAAATTGTCGACCTCCATCCAACCGAAGATGAGTTGTGATAGACAGAAACAGACAAAAAGATTTTTCTTGACTTTCCCCAAAAGCGTCCTCAGTGGAAACTCGGTCTGTTTCAAACACGGATATTTCATGTATTATTCTATCTGCACATTTCCACTGTTTTAGGCTCAAAATATTAAGTAAACAGACCAATAAAAAAGTGTGAACGCGTATTACTGCCAACTGACATTATTTTCCACTGACTTTAATTCCGCGCGTATTGTTGTAGCCATGTTTTTTTTGCTCTTTGCTGCACTGTTGTGTAGAATAGAGCCTATTCCACGACCCGCGTTGCTCGCCTAATTGAAGAACAAGTATATGAATGCTTGTGGCAGCGATAAATCGCGAAATTGTGGTCTTTTTCAACAAATCTAGTGTTACCTTCACCACCAAAGCTGACTCTCTAAATATGTAAATGTAAAATAATGTAAGGGACAAAATGCTAACCGTCTACAAAGTGTCGACAAGGGCCCCAAACCACCAATGGTCTAATCTTGAGAAGTCGCTTTTACCCCAAGCTGTTCATCATAATAATTTTCAAGTAAAATCTTACGAAAGCAAAAATTTAACTCACAACCTGTACAAATGTCGAAAATCTGAGTTGTTTGCTGGTTTTGATAAAAATTGGAGTGTTTATTATTGCAAGTGTGCAGCATGTACATGTGTTTTCTTGTAGTATTTTGTGATCTGGCGTAGCCTAAAAAGCAGCTTTTCTGTCTTAGCTTTGAGAAGTTACAGAACTTCGGCAATCGATTGGTAGGTCTCTGGACTCAGAGTCGGTGAATGACTGGTGAGTTCGATTGTCACAACATTTAAACGTTTTGCACATTTGAATTTTTGGAACTTTTACAGTATTCTGGATCCTAAGGTGAGAAATTTTCCTGGGATCCTTTAGTTGGATTGTTGGTGACCATTTTAATTAATGTTGGTACGCAGAAATTTGTTTTAACCATCAAGTGACATCTAGCTTTAAAGAGCAGGTAAATAGAAATTTCAAAAATATATTAAAAGTAGCAATTCGATATTCGGTCGAATAGTTACACTATTGATACCTTATTATTCGGCCAATTACCGAACACCGAATATTTATATTGAAAATCATTTGACAATATTACATATCATACTTATTATGACATACAAACATTATTGACTAGTCGGTAGTGTAACTACATTTGTGAGCGGAGCTTGGGCTGTGGCATTACGAATGTACTCAATTTTATGTTCTTGTAACTACATTACATAGGGCTTTATCATTGGTAAAATATTATATTTGAATTTTTCGACCCAAAAAACCCTATAATGGTTTGATCGAAACGACTCTATTTCAATAAATAACACAAATATTGCAAAATTCTCTATTTTAGCTGCATAAAATTAACTACAGTACTCGCCAGAAATGAGTGCTGTTCGCTCGATAAATTCAAAATTTTGTTCGAAATGTGTTCGAAATTTGTTCGAGACGTGTTCGAAGTTTTGGCGCACTTTTTTAAATTTGTTCGAAAGCTGTTCGAAGTTGTTCGAAAAGTGTTCGAGAACGAATAAATTTTGTTCGATTTCTGTTCGATGTTCGTTCGTTCGAAATGTGACACTCATTTCTGGCGAGTACTGTAATTACCTAATAGCTACTGAGCGAACATCGAACGAACTTCGAGTGAACATCAAACGAACAGCACTCATTTCTGGCGAGTACTGTACTAATTAACCACTCAAAAAATTTTTAATCCCAAATATCAGGTGCACACTCTGACATGATAGGCTTTCAAACAAAAAAGTTTTTAAAATCCGTTCAGTGGTTCTTGAGATCCGTCGGACCGAATGAACGAACGAACGGACGGACATCGACCTTTTTACTCCAAGACAGAAAATAACTAGTCGGTAGTGGAACTACATTTGTGAGCGGAGCTTGGGCTGTGGCATTACGAATGTACTCAATTTTATGTTCTTGTAACTACATTGCATAGGGCTTTATCAGTGGTGAACATATATTTGAATTCTTCGACGCAAAAGCCCTATAATAATTTGATCGAAACGATTCTATTTCAATAAATAACACAAATATTGCAAATTCTCTATTTTAGCTGCATAAAATTAACTAATTAGCTAATTACTAATTAACCACTCAAAAAATTTTAACCCTAAATATCAGGTGCACACTCTGACATGATAGGCTTTCAAACAAAAAAATTTTTTTTAATATCGGTTCAGTGGTTCTTGATATCCGTCGGACCGAACGAACGGACGGACATCGACCTTTTTACTCACAGACAGAAAATAAAAACGCTTCGCTCGACTTCGCCGAGCTCCGCTCAAAGAGATGGGTTAAAGAAACTACACCACAGTTACATCTACACAAAATGCTGAAAATAAAAATGAAGTTATCATACTTGCTGTGATTTTTTGGAGACGTTTTTATTAAAATTCTCCACTGTTTTTCGTTGCGCTCCAGGATTGAAATTAAATTCTTCTCCGCGCCAGGGAAATGTTCGGCACAAGAAATACTAAAATATTCTTAAATTAGATTATGCAAGGTATTAAGCGTGCCCGTAGAGCCAGTTGGAAACATAATATGCTTAGCAATTGATAAAAGCAGCAAACTTGAGATGTAATACGACCTATTTTGCTATTTCGGTAAAAAATCTGTTACCAAACGTTTTTTGGTAAACCGTAATCCGACGCAAAACTGTTCGCGGCCACACAGCTCAGCGATAAAAATCCAGCAAATTTGAGTTCACGAAAATTCAACGAAAATTACCGAATTTTTTGCGAACGAAAATCTACAGGATTTCGATTCGCTGGCTTTGTTCGCGAACATTGCAAACTAAACCAAGGGACCAATTAATATGTGACGTCATTATAACGTTAAATTTGTTCGCGAACAGCGACAAATACAAATCAATCACTGATAGGCATTAGATAACAGTTTTCACTGCAAATTCAAAATCGACAAAATCTGTTAGAACACAAGATGTAATTCTTGGTACTTGTTTCTCATTTTGTCAACTTCCTATTATCGAAAACCCGATGAAATTTCGGCATTTGATGCATAACAAGGGTTTGCAACTCGCTATCGGCTATTACAAAATAGAATAGTCGATGGGCGCAAGTTACGTTTACTCGTGCATAATTTTAGATCTGCACATTGTTGCACTAAAATTTCATGAGCCAGCTAGGGCGGCTTTATCTCGCAGATGATCTAGGAATACAAAAATAATTTTATAAATATAACAGGATAGAATAATGACTCAGTCGGAAAAGCGTCGGACTTTTGTCAGCTCGCCCTTCCATCCTTTCCCGATCGGTTAACAGTGCGGCATAACATACGTTCGAAAATAACCTCCAGTTACCATGCAAGACCTAGCACGGATCGAAAACTTAGGGAACCGAGATCAGCAACGATTGAATTTTCATTTTTTCAAGCTAAAATAAACAAAACAGTGTGCTATCTCGGTTTTTTCGAAATCCCGAAATAAACGTATTTGTCTGTGTCGAAATATGGTTTGAAGAATAGGTCGCCGAAGCTCCCCATGGCAGTTGTGCAACCTTTGGGAATAGATATGGTTATATTGATTATACATCACATTCATAATAGCGAGCGACTCGGCATACAAGTAGATGAACAATTCTTTATACGACTGAAATTCCATTGACCAAAATGCCTATACTCATTTTTTCATTCTTCCAAATAAATCCAGGTTCCCACGGCCGTGAGTAAATTAAAAAACCGGAAAACAATCCACTGAAATGTTTTGCACATTTTTGAAAAATTAACTATCCGTGACTTCAAAATCTAAAATTTTTCAAAATCACGTGTTCTTAACGAAAAAGATAAGCGAAGCGAAAAATTCTTACTAGCCGCGACAGTTGTGAACCTTAATAATGTCTGCTATTAAGAGGTTTGGTTACACACATAATACAGCTTTGGTTGGGAGGACTGATTCCCGCGCGATAGCTCATTTGAAAGCTTGAAGTCTGGATCTCCGTTAGTTGGCGCTCGAGTAAAGACCAGACGGGCCAAAAAATCACGTCACTTTTTGTAAACAGACAACCGTTGTAGACATCTGAGTAAAATTGGACTCATTTTCCGCGAATAAGCCGCTATAAAACTGTATAATATAAGATTCTCTCAGGATGTAGGATTTGAGAATTTGGATCAAAATGGGTTTTAAAATATGGCCACCAGACACAAAATAATAGAAAATGGTAATATATCCACAATCATTTGAGGTATAAATGGGTTTTTGTCTCATTTTGCAGAATAACTTATCCTATGTTTTTATACAAGCCATATGCTACAATTGTCATTATTACGCTGCAGGGTAGGGCCATTTAGAATTTGTCCAAAAAAACTTTGTGAAGCTTGTATGTCAATATCAGTTCTAGCTGAATTTTCTGGGTAAACTTTCAGTTCCGGTTCCGGTTACTCACTGGTTTGTGTATGGTGATTTTACCAGCGAGGAGAAAAAATTTCCCGCTGCAAGGGGTACCGGTTTTTGCCAGGGGTCACATGTATGAATATATACAGAAACGCAACGTACGCAGAAATGTTATACCTCAAGTTTGAAAAATATATATGTTCTGCTTATGCTAGCTTCAGTTTTGAACGTGTATGATTAGCAGAAATCCCTGGAGATTTACAATTGTGCGTTTCATATGCCCAGTTACCGTTTATATATTTATTTAATAAAGCATCTGGCTCTAGCATTATGCAAGGATAACTGCGTGTTTGCTTTCAAAAGCATTGTATGACTAAATTTCACAGCGCAATAATAAAATTTTGAAAGTGTGTCCTGTTGTAGTTATACAGTCTGAATGTCTTACCGGCTAATACAATTGCTCACAACAACCGTGAAAACCTAGACCTTTTCAAGCACTCTGCGAACCGTGTGAAAAATGACGTAATAATATGACTGATTTCTAACTGTTTGAAGTTTACATATTTCGATGCAACGCCTGTGGCAAGGCCTGTAATCTAAAATATTATTACTCCAAATGACCAAGGTGAAAATGTTCCAATTCGTGATGGTTTTGAGAGTATTTGGGTATGAAGTCATTGGGGCAGTGCCTAACACAAACCTAGGTGCGGAATTATATTCTATTAGCTTCCAATACAAAAAATGCGAAAATCCATCAATCTAATGCAGGTTTATATATTTCGATAGAATTACAATTAATTCAAGAATTCACAACTAATTATGAAATATTTGTCGCTCACACTGTTACGTTTGTTATTTTTGCGCAGTCAAACGCCCAACTGAAATTTTGGTAAATCTCTATTATGGAGTCAACATTTCTAGGGCAGCTTTCTCTGGGGTTTCGTCGATGAAATTATAATTCTGGATCACTTAGCATTAGTGTGGCTCGGGCATATTCTATGTGTATGCAATTAGTTTGTCAGCATGTGTACAAACTGATGTAGTATGAGCAATTCGTGTTTCGGTCAACGTATACTAAATTAAATAATCTCAATTTTTGTTTCACTGAGTTTTTGTTACGCCCATTCAGCATTAAATTTCTGCAACCACGTCTTGACACCAACATTTTGACAAAATCCCATTGAATTTTGACCTATTAACTTTATCAAAAATGAATTAATACTTCGATATACGCACGGTAGTCAATATCTCGGAATCTGTTCACATCGCATAATATAGTTTACAGTCACACATTTTAAAAGACATACAGTAACGTGCGCTTAAAGGCGTCATTTTGGACAATTTTTATTATTTGTCTTTACTAAAAGATTTTTGCTACGGAACACCCAGTCTTTTAAAATGTAAAACATCACTATAAGTTAGGCAAACACATAATTTCGACTCCTGTAACCCTCTACCAATTGTTTATTATCTCTATATCTTGAATTAGCTGCCAAAAGTAATATTAGATAACACAATAAACAATACTCAACAACCCTCAAGATCCAGCAAGCCTATTTCATTTCCACTGTTCCCCAACAATTACAAATCCGATACTTACCACCGCAAATATGAGTACGCCGCATCGATATTAAAATTCTTTCCACCATAAAGTGTACCCAGTTGATTGTGTGGCGTACCTAAAACTATTAATGCAAACGCAACAGAATATGTTTGGATATTATTCCTTAAATGTATAAAGAAAAGTAAGAGTAAAACCCATTGTATTATATACTGTATAACTGCCAAAATAACTAGTGACATTATAAACTATAATTATTCTAATAAATTTATAGCTTTAAAAACAAAAATTTCGTCACTTACTAAATTGTTTGCTGACACCAAACATCAACGTCACATTAGTTTTACATGATTCGGGACTATGTACAGCAGCGGACGAATGTAAGTACACAAAAACAGATGTAGGTAGACGAAATTGCGTCTAGGCGAATTTTAATCCGTTCGCGTCCAGGGTAAATAAAATCCGTCCGCGTCCAGAGGAAATAAAATCGATACGCGTAACGAGGAAATAAAATCGATCCGCATGCAGACGAAATAAAATACGTTGCGTCCAGAGGAAATGAAATAAAATCTGTCCACGCCCAAAGGAAATATAGCCCGTCCCTGTCCATAGGAAATAAAATCCGTCCGCGGCCACACGAAATAAAATGCGTCTCGTTAAAGGGAAAGTCCGTCCGCGGCCAGAAGAAATAAAATAAGTCGCGCCTAGACACAATGTAGTTCGTCCATTCGCGTTTTGGTCAGTCCACATTTGCATTTATATAATATTGTCCGTGACTGTAGGTGTACATGCGGTGTGTATTCACTGACATGTTATCCGCATTTCAAATTCAAGAAAATAACGATTGATGCTTAAGTCTAATCGACATTTATGTGCGTAAGTTTCAGTTTCCTAACAACAATACCTTAGGATATGATTAGCAAGATATATCACGCACAAGACAAAGAACGCGGTAACTCTACGATAACTAATCACTAAATTATGACCGTCTAAAGAAATACCAGTCAGAAGTAAAACATACCCACATTCGGCTTCAAATATATTGCCATATGATAGTAGTATTCAGCTTCAGTAATAGACTTGGTATCACTGATGTCATTCTTGTATCTATCTGAAATGTAACAGCTATGTACAGGCAAAAAGTTAGTGTAGCCAACATGTTACAATATCATATTTGCATATGATGCAATCTGAGCAAATTTTGAAATTTTTTGCAATTCGGACCGATTAAGTCAAATATCTATTTTGAGCTACCAAACAAAATGTTTTGTCCAGCAGCGTATGAAATTTGCTGAGGGTTATTTTTAGAGGCAGTTTTGGCTTCCATAATGTCTAGATAAACGTTATTGAGCGGAGCTCAGCGAACCCGAGCGAAGCGTTTTTATTTTCTGTCTGGGAGTAAAAAGGTCGATGTCCGTCCGTTCGTTCGGTCCGACGGATCTCAAGAACCACTGAACCGATTTTAAAAAACTTTTTGTTTGAAAACCTATCATGTCAGAGTTTGCACCTGATATGTGGGATTAAAAAATTTTCAGTGGTTAATTAGTAATTAGCTAATTAGTTAAGCTTATGCAGCTAAAATAGAGAATTTTGCAATATTTGTGCTATTTATTGAAATAGAATCGTTTCGATCAAACCACTATAGGGTTTTTTGGGTCGAAGAATTCAAATATAATATTTTTACCAATAATAAAGCCCTATGCAATGTAGTTACAAGAACATAAAATTGAGTACATTCGTAATGCCACAGCCAAAGCTCCGCTCACAAATGTAGTTCCACTACCGACTAGTCGTAACACATGTTAAGGAATTACACACCTAATCTGAGTAACTTAAGGAAAAATTTTGTGAATTTACAGTTGTAATAGGAAAAATTTCGACGGTCTGAAACAGTCCAGCTCGATAAATTTTAAAGTCGGCTCGGACCGGTCCAAATACGGACCATTCCGTGGACAACACTAATATATAGTATAATTATTACAAATAAATAAAGGTCGGTTGATGTGGTTTAGGCGGAGAGTGCGTAGCGCCACAACACAGGAAACACCAAAAATGTTGCACTTTTTCGTTTTTTCATCTTTAATCACGATTAAAATAAGAAATGAGGTTTCGGTAGAAATTTTATATGAGAATTTCCAAATAAATATGTTGGGCATTTCCATGTCGAGCGGCACAAATGCGTAGCATTTGACACAAGAAAATCTCTGATCTAACTGGAAACTAGTGAAGCCCAGTGGATCATGTTACCGTGAAGATATACTCTCTAATTGAACTACGCTGCTAAATCAATAGCGATATGTGTGCAGTGAAGCTTCCACCGTCTTATTAGTCCTGTTCGATCGATCATGTGACTGTTCTAGCTTGAATTCAGATTATTTGGCAGATAACAGTGTTGTCGAACTCTTCAGCATTAAATACTGAATTTAAGCTAATGCTAGGATATTGAAATGGTTAATTAGTGAATCCTTATATTCTGAAAGTAAAGAAGTAAATTCACTCACGACACATCTACATTTCCATGCAGGCACTACCAACATATACCCGGCTGAGGGGAGGGGCCTAGGTATATCGATTTCCCACAGGATCGCCTCTGGTTCATGCCCCCAGCTGAATTTTGGCTCCGCCAAGTCATGCTATGCGACACATTTGCGCGACCCAAATTGGCGAATTGCCACTGACAAACTAAAAATATGCCAAGTTTTGCGCATTTTAGTTGAAAATAAGCAACCTTTATCTGCAATACTAAAAGTCACGGAAATTTCTCCTTTCTAGACATGAACAATATTGCAACCAGTCTTTAAATTAAGCATATTTGACGTTTTCTGAAAGTTACAGTGCTTTATGATCCAACACTTGATCTGGGTAAGTTGGCCTAGGGGTCTTCAGTTCCCCTAGTTGCGAACTAGACCCCAGATTATTCTTATTTAAACTGAAATGACCTTTCAACCATAACTTAGGTTCACAAGACAAGAATGTATGATATTGTTATTTCTAGGCGCAGTTTTATCACAAAATTAACACGATGTTAAAATAGCTTACAAAGATCGCCGATGTATAGCAGACTACGATGTGCAGTATCTAGCATCCAGTTGCTTCTTTGTTTTCTCGTTAAATCCAAGGCTGAAAAAATTATTCGAAAGTATCAGATACCAGCGGTAATAAAGTTGCATTTTAAAGTCAAACATCCAAGCCTTTTGTGACAGCTATCCAACCCTGGCCCCAAAAACCATAAATATCACGTTTTAAGACATTTTAACTTTAGCCCTGCTTTTTTCTGATGTATATATTTTTAATTTATACACATTTTTGGAGATTTTGAAGACATCTGGTTTCGAAACTCCTCCGAAACCTGGTCTTAGTGCCTAAGGTCAGGTCTGATGTTGGGGTCAATCATGTTCGAAACACAATTATTTTTATTTTGCGTATATATACAGACTGATACACAGGCATAAAAGTCAATAATTTATCGAAATTTTAAGCGAAAATACAAAGTAAAAATTTAATGATTATCAGAGAGTCAAAATCTCATGCAAGGGGAAACTGCCATTTCGGGGTCGTACTGAGCGAATTACGGGTTAACATATTTCCAGGAGTTTGAACCCAGTAACTCTATCGAGATTGCAGAACGTAGTGAAGCATAGGTACACCTACGCCTTTTGCGTGCACAGTCAGTCAGCTCTCGACAGCATACGTCGATATGCTCTACGTGGATATTACACACTGCCGCAAAAGTTAGAACAAAACTAACACCGGCAATAGTTTCCCATGCCAGAAAACCCCCCAAGTTCAAGCTACCAGCCTCCAACGACATCACAATAAAATTAGGAATTTTGGGACGAGGAACCATGGCAGCGCCATGCCCCCGTACCTATGGAAATATGCGTTGCAGAGCAAAGCAAATACAGGCAACAAGTTTCCCATGCCCCCTAAAACCCCAAAGTGAAACTTGTCAGAAGCCTAGACGTCAGAAAAAATTTTCGAATTTTGGGTCGAGGAACCATGGGGACGCCATACCCCCGTACCTCAAACCCCATCACTCCAGAACAGGTAATTTAATCAAAAAAAAAATTCGCATCCACATTTATCATTCTGCTACGAAATAAAGCCAACCACACAAAAAATTCGAAAGTTGAAATAAGAATAATCTTGTTTCCGTGAAAGGTACTAAAATATGGTAAAATGGGGCAAAAAATCCAATTTTTTAACTATTGACCCAGACCCAAAAAGCTCGGGGATGTACAGGTATATCGACTAAGCCAGTTCGAATAAGCCCACGCTCATGAAAATCGCTTGAGTCGTTCCCGAGTTATGTCCGATCACACATGCAGTCGGCATTTAAAAGCTTTCACCCCTTATAAGATTATAAGAATCTATGCCAGACTTTTGGGTATTTGGAAGAATGAACTGGTCACAAGTAACAAATATTCTGGGACGAGATCAGCCGGTAGCCTCATAAACAATAATTTTTCAAGCAAAACTAAACCTCAACAACATCACAGTGTCCAAAGTTGGCTGCGACAAAACGTAGTATAGCAATAAAGTAAATAAAACATCAATTAGTGAATTGCAGTGAATAATAAGGTACTTACTCTTTTTCCATGTATACTGCTTTAAACTGTAGCTAATCCCCTTGAGCAATGTTTGCAACTCCGGATCTCCACATTCAATCTGAAGACGCAATATCAGTTTTTGATAATATCCGACGCCTCCAGCAATCAAACTTTGCGCCAAAGCTCGACATGTGCTTTTTGTCGCCTGGAGGAAATATATAACATTGCTGTGCCAAAAGACTGGTAATTGAGCAATCGTGCAAAAAGTTAAAAAAATTGAATGCTGAGTGTAGTAAGTGAAACGAGCAAAGCGAAAAATTATTAGTCGCCGTGACAGTGGTGAGATTTGGCCATGTTCGTTATTGAGTTTTACGGTGATACGCGAACTCAACTTTGGCTAACCGAATTGCTTCGTGCGACAAACATTTAAAGCTTGAAATCGCTCTATTTCAGCCTGTTTTTGGATTCCAACACCTTGCCGCAATAAAACGGTCCCATGGGCCCAAAATCACGTTACTTATTGCAACTCGACAACCGGAGTAGATATTGAGTTAATTTGGGCTCATTTTGTAGATTAAATCATCTTCTATCTGCGCGGCTATCTTGTGTACGATTTTGGGCAAAATTGGTTTTAAAACAAGAAAATGGTAATATCCTACAACTACTCGATATAAACGGATGTTTTTGGAAACATTTTGTACAGAAATTTATCCTCTACGGTGTGGTACTATTGAGATTATTTACGCTGCAGGGTTGGATCAAAATGGGTTTTCCATGGCAACAAGGGAACCTAAATACACGAAAATGGTAATATTACCGTAATCGTTCAAACTATATGGGTGTTTTTGTATTTTGTAGAGCAATGCATTCTCTATGTAGTTGCAAATTGTGTGCTGCTATTCGCATTGGTTACGCTGCAGGCTTGGGTCAAAAAGGGTTTTTCAATGAGCCCACGGGAACCAATATACAAAAAATGGTAATATATTCACAACCATTCCAGAAATATTGGTGTTGATGACTCGTTTTGCAGAACAATTCATCATCTATCTAGCTGTAAATAATGTGTTCCTATTGCCATTATTTATGCGGCATTTTGTATCAGGAAATGAGTTTTAAAAGCACCTACGGAAGCCAAAATACACGAAAGTGATTAAATCTCCGCTTTAGCGATTGTTTTAGTCTTATTTCGTATAGGAGTTCATTCTCTATGTAGTTGCTAATGTGTTTTCGTGTTTCTATTGTTATTCGCTGCAGTGTTGTGTCAAAACGAGTTTTTCACTTGGGTCTTGGAACCCAAAAACACTAAAATGGTAATATCGACGCAACCGTTCGAGCTAAATAGGTGTTTTCATCTTATTTTGCATAGTAATTTTTCCTCTACGTATTGCACATTGCGACCACAGTAATTGTATATATGTTCTCAATTATTCAAGCCATGTGTTTGATAGTCGTTGGGTCACTTTGTAATTTAATGCTCAATATAGATGTGTACATATGTTTAAAACATATTTCCAGCACTAAGAGTTACTATCCTGGTGATCAGACCAGCTACTAGTATATATATATAAAATTATTGTGCATCAACACATGGTCATAATTACAGGATAATCTCGAAATGTATTTTAGACGGCATTATCAGATCAGAATTTTATGTGTCCCTCATTCTCATGAACATTGCCAAAAATCAGTCTGCCCACTCCAATAAACTGATTTCTAAATATTCAATATTAAAATTTGTTTCCACACTTCTGGTGATATCGAAATCTTTTATAGTATGTTGTGAAATTTACTAACTAGTAACTCGTAAGCGAGGGTGAAGAAGGAGGAGCGTGGTTTCATTTTTAAGATAATTTTGTTTAATCACATGTAACATGTTGTGTTTGATGCATATATCACCCTAAGACCTATTGAACCCTGAGCCTATTGAAAATCCTAAAACATCGTCGACACTAAACCTATCAAAACAACTGACAAGGTATAAAGTATTTGCGCTGGTCTCTAGATAATCGAACCATCTTATTCAGCCTACCCGGAAACCTATAGAGACAATTCTTGATCACCTATACGCAATATGTAATCAAACAACTAGACAGAGATTATATTATGGCAATCGGGGTCCATTGACCCTAAACCCATTGAAACCCTACGAAAAGGCATAAAATATGAAAAGTTAACTATAAATAACTGAATCATATTCAGCCGTCATATAGCATTCTTGATGCCCTGCACACAATAGATATTGACACGAATGAAAACGCACTACATCTTGGAAATCGGGTTCGTCGACCGTAAAACATTTGAGTTGAAACCCCATGAAAAGGTATAATATAGTCAACCGAGACTCTGGATAGTAAAACCGTCATATGCAGCGTGCTTGACAACCTAATAGGCACTCATTGTAATGAAAACACGCAACAACACGACGAAATTTGAAATATGGTTATTTTTGGCAGAGTGCACGAACCATATTCGGGCACACAGCAACCCAGGAAGTGCACTCACGAAAAACAGGGATATGCAAGGTTGTAGATCTCTATGAGCTGATTCTGCATAGTGGTTTCGTTTATCGATGTGAAGTCAATTTCAAGAGATATAGGCTGCGAAACATTGGTATCCGTGTGGCCAGATATTTACAACGAACCCATAAAACCCGTTTTTGCCATTTTGACCCGGAAGATGAGCAATAGCTGTTCGCGTTCAACACATCGTCATCACTTTTGCTATCGAACAAAAAAATTGTCGAAATCCGTCTATCCGAAAATGAGTTATGAAAGACAGCGACATGCAAAAAATTCATAATTTCCCCTAGCGCCCTCTCTGGAAATGCCGCTCGCTTTGTGCCAACAATGTGAAACCGAAAAATCGCCGTTTGTGACAACACACGTCATTAAAACTTATTGATAATTCAATTAACATTCGAACCATTTAAAATACAACGTCGTACACAAATAAATAAGAGATCATGGCATTCCATGCGCATGAGAGCTGTGCGCCAAACTTATCAAAACTCGACCAGTTTACACCAAATTTACATTGCTAAGAGCGCACAGCAGTAACTGCAAATTTACACTGCACCGTTATATCGCTCGACATAATAATAAAAGACATGAGACTTAATTATTCTGAAAAATCTTGTAACATCAAAACAGCATATACAACACAATATAATATGTACTTATATTGTTAAAATAGCTTGAAGAACAGTATGTAAAATGTGCTCATTTCTGATACATAAAACGATTAATCAGATACCTCAAGATTTTGTTTACACATTTGAATTGGCTCATAAAAGCACTTGCGCCATGTTATTTCTTCCGCTTTTTTACCGTATTCCGCAGGATTGTGAAACATCAAACGCTCTGCACAATCCCGTAATCTAAAATACGAATCGTAGATATAAGTAGTAAACGCAATAAATTACAAAAAGTTAGCGGAGCAAACTGAAGTTATTTTATATTTAGCATAAAATTAATTATCCAATAAATAAACAAATAAGACATTTTAGCCAACTTTTAAAGTTTCAGAAATCATATATTCTTGATCAGCGATGTCGAAAACTCCGATGGGCAATTTTTCTCATTTGTGAGCACTTTGAAAATTTTTAAAAAAAATTGGCTAATTAATTAGTAAATAGCTAATATACTAACTAATTAGCATGTTTTAACATCCTTGTAATAAGCACGACGTGATGCAGTAACCGCACTAAAATAACAGCTTTACACTAATTATTCGTTGAAAAATAAGCAATTTTTGTTTGAAAATGCTAAAAATAGGCTAAAACGCTTTACGAATTAGTTAAATACTAATTATCTAAAACAAATTTTATCAAAAACTATATCTCTTGCACCTGCAAAGTATTAGGCCTTTCAATCAAAAAATTTCTAAAATCGGCCCAGTAGTTATTAATCGAGGACAGATGGTGCCGATTTTTCCCCTCAGACGAAAACAAAAACGAATTATGAACTTTGAATCCGGGTGCCTTTCGACTGATGCCTCCGGTACGCGACGGTCGATGGAGAACCAGTGTTTTGCTTGTTCTGGATCTTAGTGAGTAAAATAGCTAGCAAAAACACAAAAGAATATTGTAAAAATCTTCTATCCAAATGTCTTCGATGTTCCGCTTGTTTTCGATATTGTAGTGAGCGAAATTACAACATTCTAGAGGGTTTCCGTGTCCTAAGTGTTTTAATATTTCCGTGAGCTATATAACAAAGAGAATTATGACTGAAAAGCATTTTCATTTTAAGCAAAGTGCCAGGGATTCTTTTTCCAATTCTGATTAAGGGAATATTTTGCGATCGTAAAACACCCCATATCAACTTTTAACGACATAGGTCTCCGAAGGCCATACCCTTGTGCTAAGCGTGCTCAAAAACTTATATAAGAATAACGTGACGCACGTACGGCGTTATAACATGACACAAAGCAAAAAATATGTGAAAATGGGTCGACATACTATATTTAGCTCAGGAAGCGGCCTGACACAAAAAATGATGTACAGCAATGTAGAGTAGCTCTTGATGGGCGATCTCGAAATAAAGCTTACGATAGATAGATACGCACAGACCTAATTTCAGTCTGACCTTTGACGCCTTTTGACCCGGAAGACGTGGCCCGCGGTTTAGCCTTTTAATGAAAGAGCATACTTAATTTGTGACAGAATAAAACACATTTGTGAAGGTCCATGCACTGAACGTAATGATTAAGCAGTAATTTGTGAATCTCTGTCAGACCAGCACAAAATATAGAGATCACACGACGTTTGATATAAAATAATCTATCACTTATGCAACCAACCTCTTCCTTGTAGCTATGACCTCTGGCAGAAATAAAAATTCGATGTCACTCCTATCTTTCGAAAACCCATCTAGCTTTCTCACTGAATCCACGCACAATCTATAAATAAACAAAATCAACAATTGAATATGTCAAAATCAATGAACATTTCTATCAACAAAGATTGTACATTTGTAACGTTGGATGGTTCGGGCGGCGTAATTGTCACGACTCTTATCCGATTGTTCTAAATTTAGGCAATGTTAGATTTAACTCTGTATTATTTACAATGCTTGTCAATTTTTGCATAGTATTCGTAAGCTTGTGGACGTCACAGATTCAGTCAACTCATTATATACTAGTATCTCGCAAGCGTGAATGGTTTTCCTCTTTGTCACTATGTGTAATCAATCACCGACAACACGGGCCTCTCTAGAGAAGGCAGAGAGGAGATTTTCGAGCTCCCCCAGGTCATACCCACAGGTCAACCACTTCAAGTGTTTTGACGTGGCACAAAAAATGATCGTCCTAAAAACGGTTAAAACAAAACTCAATAGTACGCCTTATATTTCGACTATTTACGACAAAATCTGATCACTGACCCGAAGATTATAGTATACCTTCCTTTGTTTTCTTTTAGAATAGATAAACCAATAATTTTAAGTTTCCTGCAGAATAACATGAAACAAACGTATGTGTACTAAAGGGAGGCGATTGGAGACAGAGCGAAAGTGTTTAGTCTACGCCCCATACGGGTTACAAGCTGTCAGTATGACACAATTTAAGCAAGGCTGTATAGTGAAAGGCGTTTTTTGCCCTGGGGTAAAAAAAACAACATATTGGTCGATAAATAAACGTTATTAGCTTCCACAATTCTCATCAAAGTTCAAGAGATGCAATAATACCATCGCAATATATTAAGTTTAATGTAAAAGTTATTTTAATACATGTTAAATCCACTGTACCTTCATTTCTTCCTTCATCCGTGATACTATTATATAAATTTCGAAGACCAGGTTACGGTTCCGGATCCGGTTTAAATGGACGGTTTCGGTTGTTGGTTCCGGTTCCGGTAAATTTCGGTTCCAGTTATTCCCTGCCATATAGCTATATATAAACAATTCTTGATGTTCTGCATGCGATAGATAACCAAACATATGAAGTCAGGCCATATCATGGAAATCTGGTTCATTAAAAAAGATCTAACAAGACATGAAATATTCACGCTGGACTCTAGACAACCAAATAATTGTTTTCAGCGTACCAAAAAATGTATTTACTGACTATGATACCCATGCGATACATATATAGTCTAGCAAGAAGAAAAAAGACTACATTTTAGATATCGAATTCGACGACTGTAAAAACTTAAAAACACAAATGAAAGAAAATATCATAGTGAAGTTGTACTCTAGATCACGAAACCATCGTATTAAGCTTGGTTGATAGCCTAATACACCCGTTATAATGTAAAAACACGACCTAAAATCAGAAATTTGAAAAATCTATAATTCTGACAAAAGGTAAAAGGAATTATTTTCGAGCCCGGAGCAGCACAAGGAGTGGACCCATAAAAAGTATTGTTCAGTAATGCTGTGTGTACGCGAGCGAACATATGTCGCGATACATGGGCTGACAAACACGATTTCCACGCGTCGCTGGGAACCACGTGCGGAAACATAAAATTACGTTGCTTTGCTTACAGGATTAATATATAAGCTAAAATAATTTAGGTATATATTTTAGATAAACGGTACTAAATTTATGTACTAAAAGAAAGGGTTTCTATATGAACTCGCCTGAGGATTTATCATTATATTTAGTACAATGTTGTCGCGGAAATCTTCAAACAAACGAGATTCATCGGTAAACGCTACTGGGATTATAACGCAAACACTGCATTACGAGTGCGGAATCTGTAATTCGATTACTATAAACTTTGCCACAGAACTTTCTGTTATCAGTTCAACTGGTGTTAATAAAATTACATTACCCGCTACAAACATAAAAATGTTGCGTGCAACATTTCTGAGCAATATTTTTGGTTTTTCGCTGATATGTTAAGTAACGCTGTGTATGTCCATTTAAAATGAAGCACAGACAAGTAAAAGGACCAGAATCCTAAATTTCACCACTGTATTAGATACTACTTCGAACGAATGACTTCAACTGAGAATATATCGTGCTCAGCTGAAATATGCCATATGAAATATTGAACGTGAGCACAATCAACCCGGTTATAACTGTATGTGTGCCTAAAATTTTGTTTTAGAAGGTTTATGCAATCTATTGCAGTGTGTACTTAAAATTGGTCTCTACCTGAATTTCAAACTACTTCAAAACAATTCACTACAGGTAGATTTTCAACCATATTTTTCCACCTTTTAACGAACCAAACTAGCACTATCGTCGAGCCAGAAACGAAAATTAAATTTTTGGTGATCTAGAAAAACGAATAGCCAAATTTTTAGGGGTATATATAGGAAGTAGTTAGATACGTACTGGAAAGAGTGTTCTAAATTTTGAGCAATGTTTTTAAATTTTGCTATCCGTTAGAAAGTGGTTTCTCTCATAAAAGATGATTAACAGTAAAGTTGTAGCAGCTCCATATGTGAGGAATCTGTTTTGATGTAATGTCTGTGACCAGAATTATAACTTAAAATGTTGGTAGACTGTCAACGGTAGAAATCAAAAAGCCTCCAATTTGTCTCAGTTTTGTGCTAGTTTAGGCAAGAAATAATGAGAGCTGCGCTAACTCAAAAGGATAACCACACATTATTATGCGCCAAATTAAAAATGCTAGAATTCATCATTCTGGCGAACAGTTTAGTAAACTCCACTCGTTCGTCCGCTTCAGTTAAAAATTAGCACCTGGTGAGTGCTAAAAGTAATCGATTAACTATCGGTGTATAGGTTAACGTCTTTGACAACATATGCTTACTTGTACAAGCGCCTAACCGGTGGATCCCAGGCACTGTTCGGCATTTGTTGTGGCTGATTGATGTGTCGTCCTTCACTCCACCGCTTCATTGTTACTGGTTATAGTGACCGGGTGGCCAGGTGTCGACCTTTATATCATCCAGCCCTACAGCATCGTTGAGTCCACACGATATAACGGTCCATGAATCAATAACCAGAGTAGCTCGAGCTCAACAATCTACTGCTACTGAAACAACTATATATTGCCACTTTTGAGAGAAGAGAGTGTCATAAATACAATATTATATATAATAATGTGAGAACTACACTACAATAGAAAATTATTAAAGTATAATATATTTTGATATTAAAAACGCAAAACAAAAATCTAGACACTGTACATATCTCCAACCACATCATGCATATATATACAATACCCTTCTGGTCCACAACATCTAAACTAGTACCTTTATCTTATCGCCAAAATGTGAGTTCCGAGTGTTGAATATGTAACATAAAGATACGTATACAGCTATATTGCGCTTTAAATTTCATAAAATGAGCCAAGGAATATCAGTCATGTTGCTTGAATAGTTCAACCCGATTTTAGTGTAAATAGAAGATAATTTAAATTGTACAATGACACAAAAGCACCGATATAGCTCTAGCGCTAGCGGAGTACATCAACACAATGGTAATATACGTATATATGCGATCTAAATATGCCAACGAGCCTTTATGGCCCTACTATCAATAATTATTAATTAAATAACTATATACGTATATACGGCCTTATTCTATTCGATGTTGCGGCGATTTGAGCCACGTATGCCTTTTCACTATAGATACTTTTGCCACTTAAGCCTGGTCGAGTACAATTTTGCCACTCCGTTGTAAAGCACCAATAGATTTTTGTTAGACTCGATTTATTTCACTTTGTCTTTTTGTTGAATGAGCCTTGCTATGTTTCAGTCTCTGATTTGAGCGCACAATTATTCTAAGCAAATTATCTATTACTTGAATTTAGGGTATGTATTACCAGGTCCTCTTGTGAGGTTTCTACGAGACCTTCTGGACGGCTAGGCCCGCACGTTTATTTAAGTAACTTAACCTCTTCCTTAAATTTCCACTAATAGTTCCTTATTTTTCCTCTTGTGAGGTTAGTACGTAGCCTTCCGGACGGCTAGACCCGTACGTTTATCTGAATACCTTAACCTTTGCCTTACATTTACACTATTTAGTTCCTTAGAGCTAAAAGTGGTTGGACGGTAGTGATAGATCCTGAGTAATCCTGAGCAAAACCACTAAAATCCGTGAAGTTAAGCTTTGGAACTTTCAAACGCAACGTGAAATATTAGCTAAGTCTCCGTAATAAATCCTCGAACCATAATAGATAAAACTGTACAATGTCGGTAATTAACTCGAAATCAAGCAAAATATAAGTGT
This sequence comes from Trileptium ribeirensis, assembly GCA_030248225.1. Taxonomy (NCBI): domain Eukaryota; kingdom Metazoa; phylum Nematoda; class Enoplea; order Enoplida; family Thoracostomopsidae; genus Trileptium; species Trileptium ribeirensis. Next base: position 5,089 of record JASANE010024158.1, on the reverse strand, counting down.
CGAAGCCGTGTTATAATAGCGATGCTACGTCGGTGTGACCTAACTTGACGATGGCCAACTCCAGACTGAACTAAGAAAGAGCTAACACATGTTAGCTAATAAACAAAAATAATGCTAATTATGCAAATTAACATTACAACAAAACAAAATGCGAAAACAACAAAAACCTAAACCCACGGACGCAGAAAGGAGGGAGGGATATAATAGTTGAAATGGTGAAAAACCAGTGGTTTTGGGAAATTTTAGGGGATTTCGGACGGGTTTGGACCGGAAATCCCTTGGTAGCCTGGTCAGCTCCTTACAACAATCCGTGATCTATGTGGGTCCTTTGTATTTAAGACAGTTAGCTATGTTATTTCCAAAATTTAATTATATGAATTTTATATTTTATATAAGCTCTAGGCGCCGCGCTTGGAACGCATACGCATCGGACGCAGAAACCGTTGGTGAATAACCAAGCAGCAATACTCAACAGTGGTAAGTGGCATGCAACATTTCAGATTTTACCTGCTTGGAAATTACATAATAACTATTTTCTGATCACGCGCGTTTTCAATTAAATAAACGAGCTAAAAACAGCTCGCCCAAATGAGCCTTAAATAATTAAATTGGCGCAAAGATACCACATTTTACAACAATGTTGTAAATAGGCCGGGTATGCATCGCCATGATGCCATAAGTATGCCTCCACCTCGCTTAGTTCCAGGTACCAAGAACATCGATATTGCGGACGAGGATAATTCAATCCTCGTAATTGTAACAGAGTCGTTCCGACCCTGTCACGGGCATTTCAGGATCATCGTACCCAAAACCGTAGTGGGAAGCGTTGGCACACGGCCAGGGGTATAAAAGTACCATTAGCCGTTTTGCATAAGAGTACCATTTGCCGTTTAGTATAAAATTATCGTTCACCGTTTCGGACCAAAATTTCATTAACAGTTTTGTATGAAATATTTATTTGCAGTTTTGTATGAAATAGTATTTGCCGTTTTGTATAAAATTTCATTAATAGTTTTGTATAAAATATTATTTGCAGCTTCGTATGAAATATTATTTGCTGTTTTGTATGAAATTTCATTAATAGTTTTGTATAGAATGTTATTTGCAGTTTTGTATGAAATATTATTTGCTGTTTTGTATGAAATTTCATCAATAGTTTTGTATAGAATGTTATTTGCAGTTTTGTATGAAATATTATTTGCTGTTTTGTATGAAATTTCATTAATAGTTTTGTATAAAATATTATTTGCAGTTTTGTATGAAATATTATTTGCCGTTTTGTATGAAATTTCATTAATAGTTTTGTATAAAATGTTATTTGCAGTTTCGTATGAAATATTATTTGCCGTTTTGTATGAAATTTCATTAGCAGTTTCGTATAAAATATTATTTGCAGTTCTGTATGAAATATTATTTGCCGTTTTGCATGAAATTTCATTAACAGTTTTGTATGAAATATTATTTGCCGTTTTGTATGAAATTTCATTAGCAGTTTCGTATAAAATATTATTTGTAGTTCTGTATGAAATATTATTTGCCGTTTTGTATGTAATTGACCCTAGGGACGAGTGTTACGTGAGGTACAATGAACGGAATAGCGAAATCAGGTCGAGCAAAACGATTTAGTATAGTGGACACTACCCGTCATACTGAAAGAAAGTAGGCATCACGCTGGCAATCACAAATAGTCGCCGTCGTGCGTTAACATTTTGACGGTTACGACCGTCCGGGAATAGGAGGCCCCTGGCTGCACGCTCGTGAAAGCACATTCATTAAGACCGAAGTCAAAAATATTAAATTTACGGGGTTTTGGTAAAATACTAGCAGGGCCGGCGCTAGGAATATGGGGGCCCCCCCAAAGCCGCAAGCGGGGGCCCCTGCCAAAGTTGTAATTACAACATCAACTTATAAAACACAATGAAATATGTCCAGAGTGAGATGCAACACTTAGCCTGAATCACAAACATCTTACAAAATAGGTGCCTGTTTTTGGCAGTCTACACAGAAGTTTTATATAATTGAGTCAAAACGGAAAAGCTTGAGGTAAAGAAACTTAGCACCTATTTTGACGATGTCTTAAAGCATCAAACGCAGCCAACCTTGTCCATATCAGTTACAGCGGGATCTTTCTGCTCTTCGTTGCCGCAAACCTTTCAATCAAATTTTCGTAGTCGATTCCCTTCGCAATTGTCTGTTCAATCGAGATCGTCGCCAAGGCAGTCAACCGCTCTTGCGCCATCGTTGAGCGAAGGTAACTTTTGATGAGTTTGAGCTTGGAAAAAGACCGCTCACCGGACGCCACTGTCACGGGAAGCGTAAGAAAAATTCGAAGGGCGATAGCCGCATTTGGATACACGTCGTGCAATGAATACTTGTAGATGTAGTCCAGCGTATCGTGGACCGTCTTCGGCATTTCCGTTGACGGGCGGTAGAGCCGCTCCAACTCACGACACAAGTCGTCCGGGTGGACGTCACCCAACAGTTTGGCGAAATTGTGACACTTCTGCTGAAACGCGGAATGTCCCCCGACTGACTCAAGAATGTTCGCAGCCGCACAAGGAGATAAGAATCCATATAGATCTGTCACCTTCCGAGCCTGTTCGAACCGTTCACTGACGGACATAGTAGCCTGATCCACTAAAACATTGAAGAACTGGATGCGAAAATCGTCTCCTGCCTGCTCGCCGACAACTGGCTCATCCTCATGCTCGTATTCGAATTGCTTCTTCTTGCGCCTGCGACGTACAACAGGAAATTCCATAGGGATCTCGTTAGCCTCCGCAATTTCCCGTGCCGCAGTTACTGCAGAGGCGAACCCGTTCTCCTTATAACGTTTCAAGAACGCGGCGGTCCTGCTCAGCTCAGACGTTTGAGTTTCTAAGGTAGCGGTCTGCGATTGCAAAGTCTTGCTTGCTTTGTTCACCTCGAACAGAACGTCATACCACACCACTATGCATATGATTGTGGGCCATTTTTCCAACTCCTGAAGCAATCCCTTGCAGTCACTATACCCTGATGTGTCCTTCTTGCTCTCACACATATCTTGGAGATCTTCCAACGCAGCTATAACGGAATCAAAGTTAAACCGAAGCGGCTTAAGGCACTCGATTCTGCTTTCCCATCGAGTATCGGAAAGCGGTTTGACAGTGAACTCAGCCAAGTTGGATTTGAGGAGCTTCCACCGCTGAGAAGAGCCGGCGAACAAGGCGTACAGCCGCTGAATCAGCCCGAAGAAAGAGACTGAATATCTCGATGACCCGGCCGCATCGACAACTACTAAGTTGAGGCTGTGAGCGGCACAAGGGACAAAAGTAGCTTTGGGGTTTTCCCCGAAGTAGCCTTGCAGCGACACCTTTTTCCTTTCCCTTCATATTCGAGCCATTGTCGTATGCCTGCGCGCGGCAATCGCTGACCAATAATCCCCACTTTTCCACATTCTTAACGAGGACGTCCTGGAGTGACTCCCCAGTTGTACTGTCTACGTTGCAGAAACCGAAAAATCGTTCAACCACCTCCGCGCCAGACCCCGGTTTAACGTTGACCATTCGCAAGCACGTCGTTAATTGTTCCTCGTGGGATATATCAGTAGTACAGTCCATTATTACCCCATAATATTTCGCTGACTTCGCCTCGCCAATCATGAATTCTAGAATGTGACTGCCTACCAAGCGAATCAGTTCATTCTGAATGTCCTTCGACAAATAATGCACCACCGAACCACTGGCTCCTGCGCGCTCAACATGCTGGGCCATCATTGCATCGTATTTAGCCATTAGTTCAACCTGGCCCAGGAAATTGCCATTTGCAGTGTCACCAAGCTGCTCCGTAGATCCCCGGAACGCAAGATTACGACCCGCCAGATATATCACGATATCGATCAGCCTTTTGAGGATGGCACGCCAGTACTGTTTTTGCTTCAAAAATTGTTGGGCTGTCGTGTCTTCAATAAGTCCACCTTGCATCAGTCCCCGGTGACAATCCTTCCACTTGATGACGTTGTTCAAATGGTCGCCAGTCGCCTCATGCTCCTTTAGTTTGTTGGTAATGCCGTTCCAAACACTTGTTCCTGCCGTCAGTTGGTTCTTCTGGATCCCGAACAACTTGCAGGCGAAGCAAAACACACAGTCCCCTGCCACCGAGTAGACCAACCACGGACGCCCGACGACTTCTCCGTTCGGCATTTGGCGCTCGTATAATGAGGGGGTAAATCGACGCCGAGGGTTGTCCGAATTAAACGGGAAATCGTGGTCAACTATCTGAACCGCTCCTTTCTTAACGATATTACTACGAAGATTGTCAGGTATTTGTGTCGGCCATTTTTTTGGATCGGTGATTGCAGATGCGTCATGAACTTCCAGCATGTGACCACAGTCATCGGATTCATTCGACGAAGATTCACCAGAATCCACATAAGACACATCTTCGGCACTGTCTGATGCTTCGCCGCCTTCCGCAATGGGTTGCTCCGCGGCTGCAGCCTCTGACGCTGACGCTGAAGTGCCTGGATCCATTTGCTGTCCGTGTACCCGGAACATCTCGTCAATCCGCCGCGACTTCTTAACCTCCTCCTCTTGCTTCCGCAGTCGCTTTTCGCTGTATTTCCGTTTCGCCGCTCCACTCATATATGTGCGCGGCTTAAATGACTTGGGCATAACTGATTTTGGTGCTCAATTAAAACACAGATACTGTCTAAATACTCAATTAAAACATAGGTACTGTCTAAGTGTTCAATTAAAACGTAGATACTGTCTAAAATAAAATACGCATTTAGTAATACATGCCTGCTACTGCGAAGCGGACGTAATAAACATTACATATACTAGCGGTCCAGCCGAGTCCGATCTGTTCATGAGGCCCCCACTAGTTTATCACACAAGCGACAAAATAAATCTGTTCCAACGCTGTACGCTGCGGGAGTTTTGCTTTTTAGAACCTAGGGGTGAAGTGGTAAGAATTTCGTTTGGTTTTTTGAAAATTTTTACAATACCCATTTTTGCCAAAATATGTAGCACAAAATTGCAGAAATCGGGGGCCCCCAAAAATCGGGGCCCCCCCAAATGATGCGGATGATACTAAGGTAGCGCCGGCT
>JASANE010024156.1:0-12669 GCA_030248225.1 Trileptium ribeirensis | reverse complement strand
CATGTTTTATAGCACCCGTTCAGTTACGTATACTCGCTAGATGGTACCACACGCTCCAATAGAGTCAGCTATCATCGACTCTTGCTGATACCAAGCGCTATGTGACGATGCGCTGACGTTTTGCTGGATATTCCACACTTGTTGCAATACCGAAAACAAAACTATTAAAATAGAACAGGAGCTAAATATACTTTAATAATCCCTTTTAAATACTGACAGATATTTGTTTTAAACTAAAGTTTCAAAATTTTTCGAAATAGTCAAAATATTACTTTGGCGCAATAGTACAACATTCTGGTTTTTAACAAAACTTTGAGTTCTCATAATTTCTTTAATACTGTAACGTACACATTTTATTCTATCGCACGGCGTCTGGGTTTATTTAATCACGTAGCAAAAGACAGCATCACTATTTCTAAACTTAATCATTTAATGAGACGAAGCGTAGAAAACAGTTTTCCAGGATGTTGGATGGTTGCTTGTCGTCCAAGACTTGTATAATAGTCGCGAAGTTTAGATCAGAGGTTCGTGTACTGAGACTAGGCACAATGATTTTCATACAATATGAGATGAATATACCGTTCCTGATTGTTTTTGGATATGTACAACCAGAAAACTGTTTTATTCTCTGGTCCGTAGACCTTAATAGCTATATTATTTAGCCTTCAAACCGTGGAATATCTAATAACTTCGCCGAATAGTCAATTCGATATATATCAATGTCATCCATATATTGCTCATAGTATTACTGTTGCAGCTTTCGGTTAGTCGGCAGCGAGTGTATTGCAACGCGATTAACTAACCGAGCTTATCGTGCAGCGTGAATTTTGCCGTGCGTTGTTGTTTCCTCGCTTCGTGAGATTCCTCAAGGCTCAGGCCGCGTAGCGGCTAATGCACCATGTTTCCACCCAAACGATGTGGCATCAGTTTGCCGCATCAGTTTTGCTCAAAACAGTACGGCCCGAAAGACATTCAGTCCGAGGATTCACACACTTTAAGGCGCCGGAAACACGAAAGCATAACTAGAGTGTTGTGGGTCTTGCACGAATTTTCTCATAAAGACAAACTAATTTATGAGGACTAAGAGTGTCCTCAATTTCAAAGTTTCTAATATAAGTCAAAGGCTTAATCTTACCGATGCTTTTCCACAAACCGCAAAGCGGCAATTCCGACTGTTTCTTGTTTTGTTGTAAGATTTCCTAGACTAGATAAGACGTTTTTGTTCATATGGATTTCTCATGAAGCTGCTACCTTGAAACGTTAAAGACTAATGTACCGTAGCAACAGCAGGCTACATGTTGGCCACACATGCAATTATAGGCGAAGTGTATACCATGAACCATAGCGCAATGCCGTAATTTATTCGTATGCAAAATAATTTCTGTACAAAACAAAAGTGATAAAAATCAGATGAGGCTATCCATGGCTGAGCAGTTCATGGTAGGCTATTCCTTTCTCTGAATATATTGTTAATGCGGTATTCCATATCAGCGCTTCTTTTGTAATATCATATAGAAATAAGTTTCAAATAGCCGTCAGTTTGTGACTGGATTCGCGTTTTGTTGAAATACGCATTATAAAAGCTTTCGTTTCGTTGCACAATCATTCCGTGGTCTAAATGGAATGTTTAATAAATACGATCCGCTGGTAGAGGTGAGAAGTTGGGATCGAAGCTCGGCTAGGCTGGGTTCGGCTCAAGCTCTAGCAGAGCAGGCACCAATTTTCTACGAGCCGAGCCGAGTAAAAAGCTCGAGCGGGCTCGGCTTGGATCGACGAAGCTCGTCAATCAACGACACAACAAGACGTACATTTGGACAATATTTCCCCATACAGAAACTGCAGGATAGTATACTCTTACTGCAAAAACCCAAGTCTCTCATGTGCCCCAAAAGTACCGCATCTACAAACTTACTTACATAAATTTTTAAATATCGTCACGCCCGCTATACCAATTTATTTAAGTTGCTGTGTCAGTTACACTAATTTGCAAATAATGTCGGTACTCTATCCGCTACCACAAAATAGCGGTCATGCCAACGTCATAAACTTGGTGGTCAGGAGCACCACAGAATATTGTGCCGCAAAGATCTACGACCAATTTGACAATGCTATGAATTTACTGGATGCAAGGCTTGGAGTGTTGTGATATTAAAATTAATTTTACATATAACAATCCCTTAATATTTTATAAGAAATATTACTTAAATTTAATATCACTATGTGCTGGCGTACACAAAACAAGAATGACATAAGTTATTGTCAGCATGAACGCTGAATTATCTAGTAGCTGATACTTGGTTTCTTTAAGGAACCTCAGCGAATAAAAACGCGTGCGCAATTGAAAATAACGCATCACCGCAATGACAGTCATTTCCGGTTTGGTTACATTGGGGGTTAATGCGTTAATCTATTGACCGTTACAATCTATGCGATCTCTACGTCTACTCTTGCTTACAACCAAATATAGCATGCGGATACGTATACTTTTGAATCCAGGTATTACAGATTAAAGACCTACTTTTTCCGAAATAATGCCTGGTATTGTCTACGGTAAGCCCAACGATAAAGATGTTGTCTATCATCCTTACAGATTTCTTGATGACGCTTAGATTTGTATTGCAACGTGGGTCAACAAGTTAGTCGTTGAGTTCGAAGTTTAGATGCCCCATTAGAATTTCATTTCTGATGGCTTCTCGATTATTCAAGGTTGTATAATTGTTTAATTTAAATATTTATGCTTACAGAGTGCGATCGAATTCTCTTTCAAAACCAAATGGTTAAGACAGCCGCCTAATACCTACAAATCACGACACTTACAATTTCGCCCAACCAGAGCGTCCACAACTCCGTTGCAACACAACATAGTTGCTACACTCGGACATTGTTAGGAATAAGGACACTGTTGTCCAAAGATAGAAAGATTGATCAATAATGGAGGGTGTTAGTTTGGCGATTAGCAATGATGTGGTGTAACTTTTTCGAACCAGGAATAAGTCGGGTGTGCAAAAAATGGGCGGAGTAGGACATGACAACGCTCACGACGTACCTCGGCCATTAACTCAGAATGTCTGAAAACTATTATACGTTTGAGTGAAGTCTAAATAACGTAGTCGCTCTTTTTATGTGATATATTTACTCTTCCATACCACCCTGATATTTGCTGTCGGCCTCAGCGTTCCGCACCATTTTGTAGGATTGGCTTACCCCAAACACAAAGGTAATTGGTTGCGAAACTTTATTGCCTCAGAGGGTAAACTGTGGTGTCACATCCATTTGTGCATACACGTCTGCCACGTCCAATTTCAATCCTCGACCTACTAGAGCCAAGCCCAGCCGCACCAAATTGATTAAAATTAGAGTCAAACCGAGCCGATTTGCGCACGAAAAATTCGGCTCGTTCTCACCTTATCCGTGTAGTCCGGAAGGCAGACCGAAGTGGCGTCTGGAAAATGTCTCGGATTTATCAAACCACATTTATTGTAGCGAAACAAAGACGAGTTACACTTTTTGAGATACTTAAAAACCAAATTATTATGTTTACCAATGTTCAATGTTCCAAACGTGGTAAGCTTGATGTAAATGCGACTTAATGGCGAAGAACGAAAAACAATTGTCAATCGATCGCTTCTGAGCTCATCTAGACATAGCTAATAATCTAGATCTGCGGGGACGCCTGTTGATCGGCGCCGAAAAGCGTCTTTTACAAGCCAAACCAGTAGCTATGTAAAACATGCTTTTTCATGCATGAAAATTTTACTGTTGTAACTGGTAGGATATTCTACGAATATATGACCATAACTATTATCAATTTCCATTTTTAAGCATTTTCCACTGTCGTCATATATTTCTGGCTTTTAGAGCCGATTCCGACCCTTGTGGCAATGTATTCAGCCTCACTTTACTATTAGTTAAACATTTGTAGAGTCTGGCTCGGCCCAAAAAATGTCATACTGGCTGACCGCGGCTAGGCAAGCATGACTTTATGCACCATTTACGATAAGATGCGTGCGCCAGGGCCAAATTTTGTCACGCGTCCAACTCAACTAGTTTGGGTGAACTATAGCTTAGCTGGGCTACTATGGTATATTGTTATAGCTTAGCTAGTCTTAATGTGACAAACAGGGAGTTTAGGTAGGCTCTGCGTGACAAACGGAGCGTCCAGCTGAACTGTCAATTGAGAAATTGTATTTTGTATTGTGCTTAGTGTAATGTCAGTTTGTACTAAGTATTTCTACACTAATTCTAAGTTATATATTTGCTACAATTAACGTTTTAAGTTGTATATATGCCGCGTTTGGGGTATTATTTAGATACGGATAGTAAAACGTAATGCTCGCGGACTAAATCGTTTCTGGCTTAACTGATAGGACTCAAGTGAACGCCTCGTGACAAAAGCACAGTCCGGCTCGACGCTCGATAACAAATCCATAGCCTAGCTAGGCTATTCAAAGTTTTAATAGTCCAGCTTAACTGTATGCGTGACATAGCAGCTAGCCCATTTGAACGCGTGACATAATTAGGACCTTGCGCACGTATCTTATAAATTGCGATTCATTTTTGGTGCGGATTCCAGGAATTTGATTCTAAATCAAAACAATATCAAAATTGAGCTAAAGTTGATTCTTGATATTTTTATTTCGAAAAATTGCGAGAAATTTGGATAATTAAGCAAATGAGTTATTTGTTTGAGTCTTTCGTTGTCTCAAGATTGCTGCAAGATTTATAAAGGTGCCACAATTTAATTGTAATTATATTATAATTAATTGTAATTTTGTTACAATAAACCAGATTGCCCGTAAGAAATTGACTTGAAGTAAACGCAACATTCTAAATATCGCAGTAACAGTTATACTCTAGCTATAACAGTTTCCGTTACAGATCTTTGAAAATTTTAAATACAAAGTCAACAGTAACATGTAAAACTGTATACCTCCAGGAATATTAAATTTGAACTCAATGCTAGAAACGATTGGACAGGCATTAATATAATGGATTTATTCTATTTTTACTCAAAACATGAATATCAAAGCAATCACAAAAATATTTTGAATTAATCAGCAGTGTTTGTACTATTTTTGGTAATACGAGAAGCATACACTGAATAAAAGTATTACATTGTGGTCTACTCCGAATGATTATGTCAATTTAATGGCTTATCGAAAATTTTAGTTTGTTTATGGCAAATTACATTATATATATAACTGGTACCCCGTGTCCCAGGATAAGCCCCGTAGTTCCCTGTAACAAGTTGGCGTAATAGTTTATATTTCTATTTTTATAAGTTTCTAATTATATTTTCATGCAACATTTAATTAGTTTCCATGCCGCTTACCAACAAGATCTCGCTAGTCTGAAGATCTTTGAGTGGCGGCCGGAAATATTAAACTGCATACCACTCAATCTCAAGAGGGTAAAAATGTCGGACAATAGGCAACAAACACTGTTGAAAGTCAGTCATGAAAAGAAAGCATTCTTTGACTATTTAATGACTGCTTCTTTGATATTTAAATCTATAACAGATAGCTGTAAGAGACTTTAGTCTTATATAGATAGCCAATAAATACAGAAATGTCTAGCAGATAGCTGTTAGAGACTAAAATTTCTTGCAGCTAGCCATAACAGATAATTATCTCTAATGGCTAGCTGTTAGAAACTTTTGTCTCTTACAGCCAGTTATAAAATACAAAAGTCTCTAATAGAATTTCAGATATACGATAGAATTTCAAATATTTAACGGTTGGTTGTAAGACATTTTTGTATATTACAGCTGGCTGTAACAGACAAAAGTTTCTAACAGCTACCCATTAGAAACAAAAATATGTTACAGCATGTTCGTTATTGATATAGGGGCCCCCTCCAGTTTTATATTAGTCCCCTCGTTTAGGTTGATATTGGTGCCCCTTGCAGTTTACTATTGGTGCCCCTTCCAGTTTACTATTGGTGCCCCTCCAGTTTGGTATTAGTGCCCCAATGTCAAACTGGAGGGGGCACCAATGTCAAGAATAAAGTGGGGCACCAATATAAATACGCGCTATCAATATATACGGAGTATCAGGTCAGTCCTTTAGATCTCCGAATATACAGAGATGGCGTCCGCACCACAACGAGGCCGATCTCCTAACCTAACCGGATCTTTGTGTCACCACGATGATAGGACTGTCCGACTTCGTGGGGGCCTATGTATTAGCATTTACTGAAGGTTTTACCAATGAATGGAAAATACGCTAAGTGGACTACCAGATGTACGAAAAATTTTACGTATCAATGAAACCCGTTATTTTAATCATTCAACTGTGTTTGCACTCAAGATGCAAAATTCAGGCGTCACAAAGGCCAAAAGACATATCGCTGGCACGTATCACATGACACGCCCGGTCAGTAACCATGATCAGCTAAGTATCATAACATAAAATGTATCAATAAATGCATCATTTCATAATACAGCAATGAATCAAAAGTGAGTTGATTTATTTTTATTGTACGTTTAATGCAATTGAAAGTTTAAAGCCGATAATTACACTTAAACCAATGAGAGTGCCTAATAAGTGAACCGGGGCATCAAAATTTATGAAACCCAGAGGTGTAACAACAAACTACCTACACAAAGTTTAATAATAGTAAAGACCGCGCTATGCCCATTGAGGCAACAAAGCCCCAAATTGCTGATCAGCAAGTAATTGAGAGCGGAAAAATTTAATAACTAATGACTAAGTTTTAACCTATGATATAGCAGTTGCATCGATACACTAATTATAGAAAAGTAAATGGTTGAGTGCCCCAACAGAATGGTGGAACAAATTAAGTTTGACCGAAAAATGCTGGAAATTGTAATAAGAAAGAAATAGCAGTAAAAAATTAGTGAACGGATTAATGATAATGAGCAAAAGGTTAAACACACCATAGATGCGTTAAGTCCGCTGAACGCCCAAAAGCATATTAGCGGCGAAGCTAATGATAATAACAGATTATTAATACCATCAGGATCACTTGCTATAGAGACCAATAACATTCCGATATTTATCAGGTATACAATATACAGAATACTCAACATTATCAATAGCAATTGTCGGTTCGATACCATTTTTCTTAATACGAAAACGAGTTTTACACAACCTATTAAGTTTATTTAAATATCCTAATTTATGCGATATAGAAGGCTCATGGTGTTTATCGATAAACACCGGGGCCGTATTGCGCTTTTCTATCTATCATTATAACTACGCAAAAGCGTATCCATTACGCATAATCGTCATGTTAAGTCGAATACTGATGAAACTGGCAATAATCTTTCTGGCACTTTGGTCTGGAGTAACTTTGTAACTCAAATAGTGACAGTCAGTAATGTCGTCCATCGTAATGAGTCTCATCGTTGTACATCTAATTAAATGTTCAATAATAAACATAACCAATTTATCAATAAGCAGCATCGACTGATCTGGCAACAAATTACGTATCATGATCGTATTTTTACGACTATGCTGTGCTTCTAATTTAAGTGCTATAAGAGTATACATAGTAGAAAAATAATAAGTACTATTGTCAAAGTATGTTTACTTAAATTTATAAATTTTAAGGTATTTAATATATTTTTATGTAGCGTTTACGTTATAATTTGCCCAACATGTGAAAGTTTTGTCCGCGTACAGCCTGCGTAACACCCTTAACTATATAGTGTACAGAACACCAACACTGTATTCTAAGCAATTATACATGGTGTTTCTGACACAATCAGCATTTATGTATGGTGTCATGGACACGGTACACTTCTGACTAGCGGTGATGAAAGGCAAGATGCCTTGTTGTTTTTTCCGTTGTGGGAGTTTATACAGTGCAACTTTTGTCCATGCACTTCCTACGCAAAGCTTTAAACGGTATGGTTTATGGGATAGAATCAATTAGCGTAAATATTTTCAAATTTAACTAAGCTAATTTTCCCGCCTTTTTAAACAAATGTTCAATTATAGGGTGTCGAAGACACCACAGTGTAAAATACGCGGTGTTCGCGACACCATTACTTGTGCCGCATAGTATAGCCTTCCAGCTACCATGCACTGTGGTATGGTCGGGATCACACAGTGATAAATCTTCCACATGCCGGGCGTTTATAACGTAAACGCCGCATTATGCATCATTTACGATAAGATGAGTGCGCCGAGGCCAAATTATGTCACGCGTCCAACTCAACTACATCGGGTGAACTATAGTTTAACAGGACTACTATGGTACATTTTTATAGCTTAGCTAGTCTTAATATGACAGACAAGGAGCTTAGCTAGGCTCTGCGTGACAAACGGAGCTTCCGGCTGAACGATTAATTGAGAAATTTTATTTAGTATTGTGCTTCATGTAATAGCATTTTATTCTATAGTATTTTCACACTAATTCTAAGTTGTATATTTGTTTTAATATATACAATTAACGTTTTAAGCTGTATGGCGCTTTTGAGGAATTATTTAGTTACGTATAGTAAAACGTAATATTTGCAGACTAAATAGTTTCTGGCTTAAGTTATAGGGCTCAGCTGAACGCCTCGTGACAAAAGCACAGTACGGCTCGACACTCGATGACAAATGCATAGCCTAGCTAGGCTACTCAAAATTTTAATAGTCGAGCTGGACTGTATGCGTGACATAGTAGCTAGCCCGTTTGAACGCGTGACATAATTAGGACGATGCGCACGCATCTTATTGTAAATGATGCATTATAGCTACTAGATTGGCTTGTAAAAGGCGCTTAAACAAAAAATTCTGAAAATAGTGATATTTACGTATTTATTTTTGCCTGAATTTCTGCGCTTTGCTTTTAATTACTACTAATCTTACCTTTTTTGCACCTAGACCTAATTATTTTCGATGTAACACAATCTGCTAAACTGAATGTAATAAATATTTTTAGTAACCCGTCCCGGCTATCAAACCCTGAGACATAGCCACTCCCAGCCCGTACAAACATACTAGCGTATCTTAGCTATTTATTCTTATGAAGGGCCGGTTGTGGCTGTGCGTTTTTGTCACGAGGCGCAATTGGCACATCCTAAGGTAAATGATGCATTACTATCAATAATCCAACAATCTGGAAAGTTACGCCATTTTTGAGACATATGTGATATTTTACGAATCCTAAACACAGATAAACTGAAATATAAAAGTAATTATTTTAGATATATTTTTGTGATAGTTTTATTACTGGTAATTATGTATCTAAATTTAACCGCATTTTTGTGAAATTTAGGAGCCGCATTAACAAAAGAATGTATTATATTTTCATTAAGGACCGCAATGTTAAACTTTTTCAAATCAGATAATTGTCGTGTAATTATATTTTCAGAAGTGTCCGGTATGTGCTTATAAAATTACTAACGAATTTTTAAAGTTAAAATCATACCCCAATCCTCTAGTATGTATAAAAATTTATTACAGGTAAAGCTATAATATTGAGACGCTTTACCAATAGTTTTTATAACAGATTCCTTTTGTAATTCTCTGATATGTTTTCGAAAGTCATCAATACATAGATACCTCATTCTTCTCATATCCTTACTGTTAATTTTGGTTAGTATTCCATGTAATTTGAAAATTAAATGAGCTTTCCAATCATTGAAATCCGATTTATCAATGAACGGATATTTGCGTATAATCATATTAATATAATCGTTAAGGCCTTTATGAAAATTAACTTTTATAATATCGAAATTAACCGGCTTGGGAAACCTTTAAGAAAGACTATACGAGAGAACTTAGCGAAATTTACTATTAGTTACAAAGTTTAAATCATTCGTAGTAACATGCACATGAAAGAATTTTCATAGTTACAAGATTTATCATGTTGTAGGTATCACTCGATGTCTACATTATTAATACATTGTCTATAATTCACCAAGGCTAATCTCATAGGCTTAATATAATTGAAACAGATAGACGGTGTAATAAAAAATGATCCGTAAAACACGGCATATTTATGGGTTTTTTAATATTATCAAATATAAAAAATTTTGAAAAATGGACCATATCGAAAGCTGGATTATCGTATGAAATTTTTAGGAAAGCTTTATGTCTACGTAAATTTTTAATCGTCACATGGCGTTCCTCATATCGACATTCTAGTATATCCACTATAATTTTGTCAAGGTTCAGACCTATAATTATCTGTGGCATGGAAATATAACCGGCAGTAAGAGACAAAAGTTTCTAACACCTAGCCATTAGAGTCACTAATTTATTATAGCTAGCTGCATGAGATTTTAGTCTCTAACAGCTAACTGACAGAGATTTAAATATCGTTAAACAAGCAATTGTTAAAGAAATTAGCAACCCCTTGCAAGAAACTAAAATATCATATCACCGTCCATTAGAGATTTTAATTTCTTGCAAACGGCTGTTAATAACAAAACTGCCCACTTTTTGCACTCATTCTGCGAAACCGGGATAATGCATCATTCACAGAGAAGTGCGTGCACGAATTGCACACTGTAAGCTATTGCAGCGACAATGTCGTAACAAAACAATATTGTCATGGCATTATTTTATTGCAAATATAGTGCAATAATGCGCTTTTCACAAAATAATTTGCGCAAAGCGGGGCATAATTTGGTCACGCGCAATCAAGTGCGCGTAACTGTTACGGGCTTTTCGGTGCGCGTAAATTTTAGTTTACGCGCAACTAGTGCGCGTAAATTTTACGGGCAAGAGATCGCCCATAACTTTTTGACTACGCACACTTCATCCGCTTAAATAAAAACGTATGCGCGGTTAATCGCCCGTAACTTAGAAGTTACGCGCACCCAAGTGCCCGTAATGCAAACGTTACGCGCGACTGGGTACCTGTAATTATTTGTGTTACGGGCGATTAAGTGCCCGTAATAAAAATTACGCGCAAATTGGTGCGATTGATATGTAAGGTATGCCATATAGCTCGGCTAGGTTTACCCTGCTACATAAAATGTGCCATATACTGGTTACTCGCAAGCAGTTTCTGAAACAGGCTATCAATAGAGAACAAACGATGGTGCCCAGGCCATTTAATCTTATAGGGCTCAATAATATCTGCACACGCACACGTCTCGGCGGATCGACACCTCTCTGGGTATCCCCTTAGGATGACCGCCAGCCACCATCTCCTCGCAGTGGTGGAGGTTGCTTTAGATTTTGCGTTATAGATCTTCGTGATAACAGATCACGTCTAACGAATCAATCACCGACATTTTAAGACTAACACCATGCTCATTTATGTTACTATTTCTCGTTTTCAAGCTGTTGAAAAAGAGGCAATTGACATTCACCATCTAGCGGCCCCGCCTTGCATTACTTATGGCGTAACAGCGACAAGGGTCCGCTGAAATTGGTCGAATTTATTTTGTGATATAGCAAATTGTAGTACCGCATGTTTCACCAGTGCTAGAAACTTTTGTCGTGCTATGCCTCAGGATGCGGAAGACGGCATCGATTACCTTGAAAGCACCGTCATATTGGCGAGAGCGTGAAGTATTCATTTTCGTCTTTACCTCACTTTCAGTAGAAGGCAAAACCGTGTTTCAGCAAAATAAACGGATGGAATAGTCTAGATATATATTCATACATACCAACGGATCTTCATGCCACGGTGAGGGGTTGCAGCCATCTCAGGGGTAACC
The DNA here is from genome assembly GCA_030248225.1 of Trileptium ribeirensis. Taxonomy (NCBI): domain Eukaryota; kingdom Metazoa; phylum Nematoda; class Enoplea; order Enoplida; family Thoracostomopsidae; genus Trileptium; species Trileptium ribeirensis. The sequence goes on along the minus strand of JASANE010024156.1, from coordinate 1,040 downwards.
CCGTAGAAGGCAAAATTTTTCCAGGGAGGTCGGTGGTGAGAACCTGTTTTTTGCTCGCTGGGGTCGTATCGTCCGCTATGGGTAAACATTTTTCCACGGGTGGGGGTTGGATTTTCCACGTGCTTGCACGGGATACTCGAATGGGACAATTGAAGTGCATAGTTTTCAGACTTCCTAAATAATTATACTCGCAAACTGCTGTGCACAGAATTTTAGTCAAGTGCATAATTGCCCATAAATAGGCTTACGCCCACTTAAATGGGCGAAACTTTAGAAAGTTACGGGCATTTAAGTGGGCGTAAAAAAAGGTTACGCGCAGCTTCTCGCGCGTAACTAGAAAGTTACGGACAGATGCGTGCGCGTAAATTGAAAGTTACGCGCGATTAACTGCGCGTAGTAAAAATTTTACGCGCATTTGTGTGCGCGTAACTTTGTTATTACGCGCACAAATATGCGCGTAACAATTGTTACGGGCACCATATAGCGCGTAAACAAAATTTACGCGCAACTAGATGCGCGTAACTGTCACGCGCATTAAAGCGCGCGTAAAAATTTTGCCCCGCTTAACGCACATTATTTTGTGAAACGCGCATAAATTGAATAAGCTAAAATATTACCACTACAATAGCATACGGTTTTATTGCAACCTCAATAGCAGAAGCAAAGATATTTCCGCTACAATAATATTGGCTTGTGTTGCACAACCACAGAACGGTCCAGTTATTGCTGCGTGGAAAGCAGCTAGTTGGTATTGTAGCATCAATATGATGCTCGCTGAGTTTGATAACGGTACCTTCTTTAGTCTGATATGGGTGCTCACCCCCAGTTTGATATTGCCACTCCAGTTTTAATAGTGGTGCCCTCTCCAGAAAAATTTTATAAATAATATGGGGTCTAAGACTCCCTTGTCGATGGTGCACCTGACACTGTGTGGAGTACACATATGTGGAGTACATTCATTATAACTTGAACGCCGCATTAGACACTCACAATGTGCACCTACAACCAATAACCCCAAATAGTAGAGTAGTTATGCAAAA
>JASANE010024154.1:0-17117 GCA_030248225.1 Trileptium ribeirensis | reverse complement strand
TTCCCAAGGTTAGATTGTTCCGAAATAAGCGTCTCTATTTTGTCCTAAAGTTAAGTTTTTTTCTCAAATAAGTGGTGCTATTATTTCAAAAGTTTATTTCCCCCACGATATTAAGGAAAAAGTCCATTTCGTTTGCAGAACCACATTTTAGGAAAATATTTAAGTGCTGAATATTAAGGAATATTGCTACGTATTAAAGAAATTTTGTCTTTAAGTATCTTGGAACAGCTAAAATTATTATTCGAATTGCATTCTTTAAATTGGTTTTCTCTATAATTGTTCGAAAATCGGTGTCTAAAACTCCTCTAAAAATTGTTCAAACTTCACTTTCCCACGTGGATCAATTTTTTTCGTTCTTTTCAATGAAAGAGGTTCCAGAACGACGTCTTTAACAAAGCGATGTGTAAAATGCAGTGTTTTTGGGGACATTTGGTTTCCTAGAAATATTTGTGATTATCGCTTATAAAATAGATAATCGAGTACTTAGAATAAATAGCGATTAACGCTTACACTGCTGAAATACATTACTTTGCACAGCTGCAATAGTCTTTAACACACACAATAAATGTCCAAAATACGAATCCGTCTTAAGTATTTACATACTATATACAAGGTAACAATGCTGGAATGTAACATGTAAAACGCATATCTTTATTCATGTATTATTTTGGAGACAAGGTTTCAAAATTTAAGTTACATGTTCACCATTTGCTTCCAAAATACGTTTTAATACTAATACCATTGTAACACAGGTTACTTAGAACTCTAACGGTTATAATAGCCACAAAACCCCGTGCCGACTGCCAAAATTTTAGGGGCGTCATGAGCCTTATTTTATGTAGGAAGGCTTAGAAACAATTATACACAAACTGGCAGTGGATCGGCATTACCTGTGAGTTACAGGGGTTTAAAACATTTCAAACATGGTAATTTTTAATGGCAGTATAGCTGTTGTAGTATACGTAGTGCAGAGCTTCCATATGCAAATCTAGCAAATTTTCGAACAAATCCTGAAGAAGCATTTAATGATGTTAAATTAATGCTGCGTTCACGTCATAATATCCCCGCTTTTTGGAACATTTGTCCTCTTGTAGTTGCGACCCTACTAGTATAGACAGTCAGGGTGACACCGATACTATAAAGCAATTGCCAAGTATGTGCGACGCATCTCAGGCTACTACAATTTTTGCAGTGTCGTACACACCCTTAGGTACCCATTTGGCGCGAATTAACTGTAACGGATACGGTCTGGAGCTAATGCGGCGTATCACTCAATTGTGCAGTGTAGTTTTTTTTATTTCTCGATGTATGAAAATTGATGAAACTGATAGTACCGCACACTGTTAATAAAACTGCAAGAAAACACGTTGTGTTTGACACTATCGAGAAATGGCAATACCCCTAGCTAGTTACCATAAAAATTTATAAAAAACATATTGGTGTCTAAGACACGCTGTTGTCGATAGTGTACCTGATACTGTGTGGTGTACAGAGGTTCCAAACTTTGGGGACATTATGACGTGCACGCCGCATAATATCTTAATAGAAGAAGCTTCTTGCCGTCGAACGGCCTCTAAGCGGCGGGCGGGCCGTGGGCCGACCAGACATTGACCCACCACCCGACGGTGATCCGCGACCCGTCTGTTGACCAGCCAATAAGCCGTTGATTCGCCGGCTTTACGTTGAGCTGTCGGCAGTCCCAAAATTTTATCCACGCTGGCCGTTGATTAAGATTTTTGCAGAGCCGTTATATATACACGCGCTCATTAACAGATAATTATGTGGCATAGAGAAATCTGGGAAAATTATTAGACTTTTTCGACACTCAGTATATCATACACGCTCAAGTCCCGAAGTTCTAGGGGAGTAGCTGGAGTCGTCGAGAGAATAGGATTGGCCTTCGACTTTCCATTCCCGAAAATGGGGATCAGCCGGTCGGCGGAGGGGTGGGGCGAGTGTGGCGCCTTCCGCGCTTACGCGTTCAGTGTTCAGCGCTGCCGGAGGGTAGGATGGCCTGTGGCCTGTGAGGTGTAATATTTCTTGGGAAAGGCACATCGCGCCGTGGGTGAGGAATCCGGTACCTCAGAGGAAGTAAATACCTCCTATGAGCATGTATGTTGTATGCTACATAGTGGTTAAAACTAGGGTAGACAATTATTTTCCAGCTTGAGATTTTTATATTAAAATTTGTTATACTTTTTATAAATTTTGTATATAAAACAAATAAAATAAATTTGTATTGAGGGCGAGCAACTATTCCTGATATCGGCATTTGAAAATTTCCGCACTTCAAAGTATATATTCTATGTGAGCTAATCGTTTTGTGGTATAGTGAACAAAACGTTATCATACAGCTAGTCTCTGAAAACGCATAACATGATCGTACGTTAACGCAAGGCTTGGATTGGTATCAAAATATTTTTTGGAAATAGTAGCTTTGTTCAACTTTAGGGACTTGATATATCTCTTTGAGTAATTTCACCAATAGTTTCACAACCAGCATATGTGTATCTGGCTATTGTAATGGTTAGAGTTCTAAAAATCCTGTGTTACAGTGGTATTAGTATTAAAACGTATTTCGACAACGAGTAGTGAACATTAACTAATTTTGAAACCTTGTCTCCAAAATTTTACATGAATAAATATTTTCGTTTTACATGTTGCATCGCAGCATTGTCAACTTGTATTACTTTTCTAACAAAGTAACGAGATTCACTTTAGATTCAGGCTAAAATTTGGGGCAAATCTATAATTATGAAGCTTTGGTCACTTAACACATTTTTGTTACTAGTATTAGCATCAGATAGTTTTACTAGTAAAAATCATAATGCAATATATAACACAGATGAAACTATGCGCTTTAAAGCTCTGCTCGGATGTGGAGCCGAGTCTGTCATTTCTGAACGGACGAGCTAGTATATCTGGGAAAGCCGGAATCTGCTCTTAAGAGCACTTTTCCAGACCAACAAGCATAATTAAAACAAGTGACGCATAGCACGTATTCTGTTAAAGGCAAGAACAGCTGAGGGTTTATCGGCTCGGCTATACGTACATAGTTTGTTTGGTGGTTTGTATTTTCCGTCCCTTGTATATGCTAGGGAATACCAAAGTTTTATTACTTGGAGACTCAGAACCGATCCTAACTTGTGATTGGAAGAACCGAACTGATCAGAGCGCAGGAGCGTAGCCAGAACTTTCCGCCCGGAAACGGCCACAGGATTTGCTAAGTAGGGCACAACGTGATCACACCTGGCGCACACTTAGCACACATCGCTTTTCTCTCATCCCACACTGAGGGCTCGCCTGGTTGCACGGGGCAGCACCCGGGACATGATTCAGGAAGAGCCATCTCCCCCCCCCCCGACAACGGGCTGATTCCCCCTCGTGGACCGCGGTTACCCCTTGAAATTTTGCAACTGAGCAAGTATATACAGCATCTAATACGTACCGCATGCCCAGCTACCGCCAAATCTATCAAAGAGCCTATCATTTAGCAATGTCGAATAAATATTTTTAGTAAGATAAATAAACAATATATTATGTTATCCATGAAATAAAACCAAAATTAGAATGAATTATAATGGTAACAGGTACGGAATGAAACGTCGACATGGACATACCTATTCTATTCACGAAAGTATGAGTTTGTGAAATCTGACCCCGGCTTACAAACAAATCTCTAATCATTCAAAAACGTTTTCTTTAATTGTATGCGGTCTGTTCGTGCGGCAAATGTTTTGCCGTCGAAATAATACAAATAAACAGTTGACATGAGCTATTTCCGAAACTGACCAAATTGTACATCTTAAAAATTATAGCCTCAAGGACATTATTCATCGGTTTTTAAAAAATTCCAAAACTGTCCGTTGAAAAATGCACCAGTATTGACATAAAAATGTGATAGGGACATTGCCGCGAAGTTTATTTCTTTTTCGAAATAAATGATGTTATATTTCCCCAAGTTAATTTATACCGAAATAAGCGGAGCTATTTTTCCCAAAGTTAATTATTCCCGCAATAAGCGGTGTTATTTTTTCCAAGTTAATTTTTCCCGAAATAAGCGGTGCTATTTTTCCCCAAGTTAATTTTTCCCGAAATATGCGGTGCTATTTTTTCCCAAGTTAATTATTCCCGCAATAAGCAGTGCTATTTTTTATGTTAATTTTTCCCGAAATATACGGTATTTTTTTCCAAGTTAATTTATCCCGAAAAATGCGGTGCTATTTTTTCCCCAAGTTAATTTTTCCCGAAATATGCGGTGCTATTTTTCCCCAAGTTAATTATTCCCGCAATAAGCAGTGCTATTTTTTATGTTAATTTTTCCCGAAATATACGGTATTTTTTTCCAAGTTAATTTATCCTGAAAAAAGCGGTGCTATTTTTTCCCCAAGTTAATTTTTCCCGAAATATGCGGTGCTATTTTTTCCCAAGTTAATTATTCCCGCAATAAGCAGTGCTATTTTTTATGTTAATTTTTCCCGAAATATACGGTATTTTTTTCCAAGTTAATTTATCCCGAAAAAAGCGGTGCTATTTTTTCCCCAAGTTAATTTTTCCCGAAATATGCGGTGCTATTTTTTCCCAAGTTAATTATTCCCGCAATAAGCAGTGCTATTTTTTATGTTAATTTTTCCCGAAATATACGGTATTTTTTTCCAAGTTAATTTATCCTGAAAAAAGCGGTGCTATTTTTTCCCCAAGTTAATTTTTCCCGAAATATGCGGTATTTTTCCAGGTACCGTACCACCCCGAGGCACCACACCATCAAATAAGCTGCATATCTCCCCATCCGACTCGGTGCAGCAATCGCCCCGAGGTTCCGCAATCCCCCTTGCGACACCCCAACCCCCGAGAACTACCCACCCGAGGTGCGCGTGCAGTGGCGAGGCCAGCCCTCTGAATTTGGGGGGCTATAGCCCTACGACCGTTCACTTCTTACTCAACACATTTAATTAGCGTATCTACTGATAAAAAATCTTGATTTATTAATTTCAAATAAGTTTATTCTATTTGCTCGTCCGTTTGAGTAACATTAATCAATAAATAACAGACAATAGGAAGTTTACTGTGAACCGGAATATGCTTAAAGCAGATCGATAACACATAAAACGGCACTAACGAACCGTATGACTAGTGTTGCTCTTTGACTGAACACGGTATGACACTATTTCTTTTATTTCACACTGTAATTTATCACCCTTAATGTTCAGGGAACCTCGAGAAACATGCAAAGGTTTGAGTTAACTCTCGATATTTAGGGCTTTGACCCTTAAGTTTGAAGACCAAGTCACTCTTTGTACGTTTTAGGGTCACCCTGAACATTTTGTTCTCAAACTCGTTTGTTCAAAACAACAAATATATTTATACGAAATATTCAATCGAATTATTATAACACAAACATATCTCATATACAACTATTAACTTTTTATATCGAAACAGACAGTGTGTTCGTATGCTGGAGTGTGTACGCTTGCGTTCGTTGGTTGTTGCGTGAAGCTGTCAAGATTGGCGAAAAATGTGGGAACTGAAAAAATTGGGGGGGGGGGCTAATCCGTTTCAATTTGGGGGGGCTAGATTTTGAATTTGGGGGGGGCTTAGCCCCCCCAGCCCCCACCCTAGCCTCGCCACTGTGCGCGTGGTCTCAGCCCTATCTCGCAACGCAGCACCCCCTCAAGGAACCGCATCCCCACGAGGCACTGCATTCCCCCGAAATGTCGCCCGCCCCAAGCCGCCGCTCCCCTGGAATCGCGTCAACCCCCGCCCCCGAGGAGCCGCAGCCCCCCCCCCGCCGAGGTGCCGCAACCCCCGGGCTAAATATTTTAGGACGCCGCAAACTTTTATTGCTGGGAGCCTCAGAGTTAATTCTAGCTTGATCGGAAGAGCCGTGCCGAAAAGAGGAGCCTTTCACGAAGAGCCGAGTCGAGCAAGAACTTGAAAAACGTTACTCTTTGAAACATATGATAAATATCCAGTAAACTACAATGCAGTGGCGGATCTTGGATTTCACCGTGTAAGGATGCTCGCCGTACTCCATTTCCCCCTCCCACGCGAGGCACCGCACCCCAAGGTGCCACTCGCCGAGGTCGGTCACAAGGCGCCGCACATACCTGCCTTTTCGAGACTCTGCTTGGCTCCGTTCCACGGTTACCCCTAGATGAGCATTTGCTTCTAGGGACATAGCTAATGAACCTCAGTTTACGGCAAAACAGAAAAACTAGCTACATGGCAAGCATTTAGCAAACCATGCAGCTAGCTATCAATAAATTTTTTTCAGTAATATAAATAAGAGGTACATCTTTCTTTATTTCACTGTACAAAGAACGAAACAAAGATAAGGCTGATATATGACGGGAAACGAAATAACGTGGACGTGCAAGTGCCTATTCTATTTAACAGAGAAGACGCTAGCGGAATGTAACCCGGCTTCATAGATAAATCTCTAGCCGTGTTCTTAAAACTTTCCCTGATTTAATGCAGTCCGTTGGTGCAGTAAATCTTATGCCACTTGAGACGAAATAAAAATATATAACCAACGTCGTCTGTTTCCGATATTGACCAAACTTTACGTCTTAAGAATATATATCTCCAAAAGAAAGTAAGTGCCTGTTTTCAAAAAATTCCATAAAACTTCATTCAAAATGCATCAGTATTGGCATAAACCATATGACAGTGACACCATCGTGTCCCTATAATTAGCACAACAGTGTGAACTCTAATGGCACATTGTGTACATTTTTACAGAGACTCAAAGTGCGACAACTGACTCGGAGCCCAAGGTTCGTCAGCTTTTGGGGATTTGATGGTTTCGACCTGAGGAGGGACACTGGACAGTAAGGACGGGGAAATTTGGTCAGGAAGGTACTCGAAAAGTTTTTTCCACTGTCCTCGATTTTTCTTCATAAACTTACATTTTTCCAAACTTAATTTTAGTAAATTTTGCAGAGATTGGTAAAATGTTCCAATTCCTTCCCTACTTCCACCCCTGTGAACTCATACGCCCATTAGTCACTGCACAACCTGCCCTAACGACAAACACATCGTCTCAACGTGGTTACTATGACTGCTATTTATTTATGTTTTTACCAAGCCTAAATGGGGGACTGTCGCCCTCTCGCTCTAAGCTGTTCTTTTTTCTAACGAGCTCAAGATCCATACTGGCTCATAGAGAGGGTGGTAGGAGGTTAACTCTGAGTGCCGGGCTACACGCTCCCCCCTGAAGCCACCGAACTCGTAGCCGTACACTATGTGGTGCAAAAAAAGGCGCATCCCCTTCCACTGCCCTGAAAACCCATCGCGGCCGAAGCCGTCACAGCTCCCGTCGATCCGGCTACCCTCCTGGAACCTCAGACCTTGAGGATGTATGTCAAGATATGTACTGTGAAAGGCGAGCTTAGTGCATCTGCGAAATCTGGGGTCCTCTCGTAAACACTCTTTTATAAAGCAACCAACATGGTTATAACAAGTACAATTTATAGTAACAAGTTATAGCACAATAATTTCCAAAAGTAAGAACCGTCGACATTATAAATCGGCTTGGCGTAAAAGTTTGAAAAGCAACGTTGTTCTCATCACAATATACCTTTACATTATCATGGAAGGATATAGGAGTTGTTTGTTACCCGCCCCGCGCCTCACGAGTCGTTCGATAACCACTGACAAGAGCTTTAACCTCCCTCCGCCTAAGGCAGCGCACCTACCCCCACCCCCTCCCTTCCCGCCTACTGGCTGAACCCCCTAACAGATCAAATGCCCCGACCGCCCTACCTCCCTCCTCCGAACCGAGTCTCCCATGATGTCCAAAGAACCAGAGTGGAGCCAGAGCTCAAGATCCACACATACTCATTGGGAGAAGCAGAAGGTTATCTACGTCGGCGCGGAAAAGGTCACCCGAACCCCCTTGGAGGCGCCGAACCCATAGGTATGCACTCTTCGCAGAATCGCAGGCGGGTCTCCCCTCTCCTCCTTTTGACGCCGAATACCCGGATTCCTTAGGAGGTCGAAAGCCTTATACCCCCGAGGACCCGGCTACCCTCTGTCGGACCTACAGCATGTATGTGAAGGTCTGTACTGTTAGAGCCACGCTTAGTACATTTGCAAAATCTGGGATAGTCTCTTAAAAGCTATCCTATAAACCTACAAACATGATTATAAAAGAAGTGATGTATAGCACAATAATTTCCAAAAGCATGAACTACCGATATAAAATCAGCTTATCTCTTAAAAGCCTTAAAAGCAACAATATATATGCTCATTTAAACCTCATATAAATTTCTAACCGGCATGAAAATAGCTGTCGAAATTTCCAAGTGGACGGGAGCTAGGTTTTATCGAAGCTTGTTTTATCGGATGCATTATATTGAACAATGCTCGGAGTTTGATAAAAATGGTGGTCCAATTTTAAAGATAGACGAACAATATAGAGAAAAACGAGGTAAGGGATTACCCCCATCTGTTGGACTCCCGTGCCAGGTGCTGCAACTGCCCGCTCTCCCCAACAGGCACCGCACCCCCAAAACCCTCCGCCGGACAACTGAGCCCCTCAGAGGGCAAATGCCTCGACCGCCTTCCATACTTTCCGAACCGAGTCTTCAATGACGTCTGAAGAACCGGATTGGAGGCAGAGCTTGAGATCCATACATGCGCAAGAAAGGCGGGGCAGGCCCCTGAGAAAAGTAACCCCAACTCCACCCTTGGAGGCGCGGAACCCGGCCCCCAGCCCCTTCCCGCCCCTACTGGCCAGAAAACCCCGGGAGGCCTAAGTCTTCACTCCTAACCCCCCCCCCCGAGGACCCTGCTACGCCCCTGGGACCTGGACCTTGAGCATCTATGCCAAGGTCTATACTGTGAGAACCGAGCCTAGTGCATGTGTAAAATCTGAGGTAGTATCTTAAAAGCTCTTTTATAAAGCATGGATCAATTAAATATAACAAGTGATGTATAGAACAATAATTTTAAAAGCCGATACTAAATTGGCTTGGTTCTTAAAATTCTTAAAAGTAACAATATATTGTTCAATTTGAGGTGTGCATATATATTCTCTATTTCGTGCACTTTTATTTATAGTTCAGAGAGTAGAGCCAAGTATATAACCAGAGCTTTACATATCTGACTCTTTCGCACTTAAAATATGGGTGTCACTTATATAATTATTCCAATGATCAATCTATTTATTCCATCAATGCTCAGAGACGGGGGAGAAGTTTGGAGTAACACCCCGATGAGGTGCTACATCCTCCTGGCAGGTGCTCCGAATTCCCTCCCCTAAAGCGTCGTACAACCCCTACACCCTCTTCGCGGACCGGCTGAACCTCTAACAGGCCAAACGCCGACAGCCCTCGCTCCCCCATACCCTGGCTAACTCCGCTGCTGGAAACTCAAACCTTGACCGCGCGAGCTCTAGATAGTTGAACAACGTTTGTTGCACACTGGAATATAACCTAGCTACCATCGAATCGGCCTACAAGCTACACGCTAGCTAGTCGAAAGGCATTTATTCAGTTAACAAATACCCAGCGTATAATTAACAGCGTTTTTATGTTGTTCAAAAAATAAAACAAAAATTTAGTAGAAATTCGAAGACATCCAGCATAATGTCGACATTCACGTGCCTATTCTATTCACTAAACTGCGCTAGTGAAATCTGGCTTGGCTTCATAAACACATTGATATTCATTCAATACGGTGTTCTCAAATTTTTCCTTAATTTGATGTACTTTGTTTGTGCTGTAAATTTTAGGGGCCTGTAACGAAATAGTAGAAATAAGTTATTAGCAACGAACATTTCCGAATGATACAAAACTGTGCTTCTTAAAAAAATTATATCCCCAAAGGAATTTAAACAGTAGATTTCAAAAAATTACAAAAAAGGTTCGTTTAAAATGCAGCAGTACTGACATAAAACATATCATAGGGACACTGCCGTGTCCCTATAATATATATACGGTTCAGCATAACTAAAAGCTCCCAGCCTCAAGGGTTTCAAGGGTTGTAGCATAGTCAGCGTACCGAAAACCAATACAGAGCATTGTAAACTCACTGAAAGCAACATAGAAACAACTTAGCTACATTCTTATTTAATTATTCTTTAAATATATATTCTATATTTTTAAATTCTATATATTACATTCTATATTCTTTAAATCGGGTTGATCGTCTTTCAAACCGTAGAATCCCCCGAAAAGATATAGCACCATAGTATTCAACATAGTCAAAGACGGAATAGACAGTCGTTGTGAGGTAAAAAACCTCGCAGTGTTTTTGATAAATTGCTCAAATTTGAAAACTCGATATTTATGGCAACAGGTTGACCAACCACATTCGGAGCCATTGCCCAGAGAGTGATTCCACAAGCATTGATGTCCAGTTAGACTATAGATCATAGGTGTCGACAAGAAGGCTAGGACCACCCCTAAGGGACATATACCATTTAAGCTAACTCTACTCATTCCGCAGTCACCTTCAGCTTTCAGTGGGCTAAAATTTTTGGGGAAAATTGCCAAATATGGCTAAAACTGCACAAAATACGAAAAATCGAAGAAATTTTTAGCCAAACTTAAGTGAAATTTGTTTATGAAATCTTGAAACTGTCACAAAATTTACCCTTCCCCGCCCGTGAACCCCCACCCGCCGACCTGGTCTACCCAGCCGACCGGCCTTCAACACTTATGCCATAAATCCCTATGTTCCGATTTTGGAATTGTTATCTCCATTTTTCTATGCGGCGCCTATGTATGTAGATTTGGTATATAAAAAAAGCTCACCGTATAGCACACGTGGCAAAGAACCTTAAAAAGCCAGTTTTTTTGACAATTTTAACCAGAATATTGGATCGGAAAGTTTCGTATTCCAATAAAGACACATCTCCACGACTTGAAAAAAATTCGATCAAATCTATCCAGACGAAGATGAGTAATAGGGTGCACACAGTCGGGCAAAAATGAAATTTTCACGATTTTTCCTTTAATAGAGCCCTATTAAGTGAAAACTCCGGCCGATGCGCTCGCTCCATTTCAATAAACGGCGACGTAGTTCTCTTAAGAACATGCATATTTCTAGCTGCTGGTTCTGCTCAATCCAGCTAGAAGGGGCACCAATATGGAACTGAAGGGGACACCAATATCAAAATGGAGGTGGCACCAGTATCAAACTGGAGGGGGGCACTAATATCAAACTGCAAGGGGGGCCAATATGAAACTGTAGTGGGGCACCAATACCAAACTGGAGGGGGCACCAATATCGAATTGGAGTGGGGCACTAATATCAAATTAGAGGGGCACTAATACCAAACTGTAGGGGAACAATACCAAACTGTAGTGGGGGCACCAATATCAGTCTTGAGGTGACACCTACATCGAACTGAAGGGTGCACTAACATCAATAATGAGCTTGCTCAAACTGATTTTTGTTTGTAATGGCTAGCAGTTAGAAACATTTGTCTCTTACAGCCAGCTGTAACATACAAAAATGTCTTATAGCCAACCGTTAAATATTCCAAATTCTGATGTATAGCTATTAGATACTTTCGTAGTTTATAACTGGCTGTATGAGACATAAAGTTTCTAACAGCTAGCCATTAGAGACAATAATCTGTTATGGCTAGCTGCAAGAGATTTTAGTGTCTAACAGCTAGCTGCTAGAGATTTCTGTATTTATTGGCTATCTATATATGATTAGTCTCTTACAGCTATCTGTTAGAGATTTATATATCAAACAAGCAGTCATTAAAAACAAAAATCTCTAGCAGCCGTTTGCAAGAAACTAAAATATCATATAACTTTTCATTAGAGATTTTAGTTTCTAGCAAACGGCTGTTAAAGACAAAACTGCCCACTTTTTGCACTCATTATTCTGTGAAACCTGCATTATGTAGTTGTGCTTTCAGACACCAGACTATTTAATCAAATTAAGGTTATGCGTCTGGCGCTATGTATAAACGTTTTGGTTTTGCTTATCCAGCTATTGCCAAAACCCGGTAACTGTTCTGGAACGGATGCGCTTCCCCGGCATGATGGAGAAGAGGATGAAAGGGACAGTCCACATTTCAACGACCCCAAGGTTAGTAGCAGTGACGCGAAGCGTGAAACGGGTAAGCGAAATTTGGAGCTGCAGCCAATTGCAACCAAAGTCCCACTTTTGGCTAAGCGAAGGTATCGTATAAATGCTCTTAGCCGTACACTTAGTAGTTACGCGAACGTCGATGGCAACGGGTTGCAACCACACCTTGCCGCGAGGGATCCTCTGCGGATGGGAACGAATAAACGGCTTTATCGACTTAAATCGATGAGGCACTTGAATATGATGGGTCCACCGCTGGGAAAGAGAAGGAATGAAGATGAAAATATCGCAAACGACCTGGGCAACAACGCTGAGAAACGATCACAACTCTCGCAGCAAAAACAGAATAAACGCTGGCCACGTGTGCAATGGATGCAAAACAACAAGCGATGGCCACGTCTACAATGGAACGGCGACGACAAGCGATGGCCACGTCTACAATGGAACGGCGACGACAAGCGATGGCCACGTCTACAATGGAACGGCGACGACAAGCGATGGTCACGTCTACAATGGAACGGCGACGACAAGCGATGGCCACGTCTACAATGGAAAGAAGACAAGCGATGGCCACGTCTACAATGGAACGGCGACGACAAGCGATGGCCACGTCTACAATGGAAAGAAGACAAGCGATGGCCACGTCAACAGGATATCGGACACAACAAATGGTCATCGTTGCTGCAACGAGAAAACGAAGATAAGATACAGCCTAATCAATTAGGTGAGGCCAGTGATACAGCAATGATACAGCAGAACGGAGATGCCAAACGCTGGCTTGGATTACAATGGAAAAGCAACCGTGCAAAGTGGATGCCTACAGGACTAAGCCTAATCAGTAAGCGATCTTATGAGCTGAAATCATCGATAAAAAAGGGACTTTCTAAATTCCATCCAATGGCCGGACGCTCTGGAACACCCAGCTCGAACGTAAACGGGAAACGATATTTGTCGCTGAGTAAGGTGTTAAAATCTTTAAAGAGACAACCCGAAACATCGAATCCAGCTACTACCGTCAACAGTCAGCTAGCGAAAAGATTTTATCGCATAAACGCACTGGGTCTTATGCGGATGAACCGCGGATCACAGCGAATTGATCGGGACACCCTCGAACTGGTTGAAAATAGAAATAGGGAATTCAACGGGAGGAAAAATGAACAAAACTCGAAACCGGCCTGGAAAGAAAATCCGTCTAAATTAAAGCGTCTGTACAAATTGAAATCGCTTAGCTCGATGAATACAGTTCGACCAGAATTTCGTGAGGGTTATACGGTCGAAATACCAAACAGCACTGTAAGTCGTGAAGACCGAAAGTCGAACTCATCGACAACTCATGAAAAGTACGCGGCAAAACCAAGAAACAAATGGATTTTCGACATTCACAGAGATAACATTGGTAAAACGAACGGAGTTTCAAGGCTTCATTGGGTTGGATATCCGTTTTAGAACAAACAAAATGTTCTGAAATTGAAAAAATCAGTAGTTGTAATAATATTACTACTTGTGAAATTGATATAAATTTAAATTCGAGTGAAATCTGTATTTTATCGTAGAAACTTGATATTTTATATGATAAATATATCTGATTAAAACCCGATATGTGATATAGGGAAAACATCATGGAACCAAAATAGTCATATAGCGATATTAAACAGTTTTTGCTTGAACACAACATTTTTATCTTCTTTACGAGAAATGTGTCACAGAAGTCCAAAGATAAACAGTTTTTGCTTGAACACAACATTTTTATCTTCTTTACGAGAAATGTGTCACAGAAGTCCAGAGATAAACAGTTTTTGCTTGAACACAACATTTTTATCTTCTTTACGAGAAATGTGTCTCAGAAGTCCAAAGATAAACAGTTTTTGCTTGAACACAACATTTTATCTTCTTTACGAGAAATGTGTCACAGAAGTCCAAAGATAAACAGTTTTTGCTTGAACACAACATTTTTATCTTCTTTACGAGAAATGTGTCACATAAGTCCAAAGATAAACAGTTTTTGCTTGAACACAACAGTTTTATCTTCTTTACGAGAAATGTGTCACAGAAGTCCAACTATAAACAGTTTTTGCTTGAACACAACATTTTTATCTTCTTACGAGAAATGTGTCACAGAAGTCCAAAGATAAACGGTTTTTGCATGAACACAACATTTTTATCTTCCTACGAGAAATGTGTCGCAGAAGTCCAAAGATAAACGGTTTTTGCTTGAACACAACATTTTTATCTTCTTACGAGAAATGTGTCACAAAAGTCCAAAGATAAACGGTTTTTGCTTGAACACAACATTTTTATCTTCTTTACGAGAAATGTGTCACAGAAGTCCAACGATAAACAGTTTTTGCTTGACCACAACATTTTTATCTTCTTTACGAGAAATGTGTCACAGAAGTCCAAAGATAAACAGTTTTTGCTTGAACACAACATTTTTATCTTCTTACGAGAAATGTGTCACAGAAGTCCAAAGATAAACAGTTTTTGCTTGAACACAACATTTTTATCTTCTTTACGAGAAATGTGTCACAGAAGTCCAAAGATAAACAGTTTTTGCTTGAACACAACATTTTTATTTTCTTACGAGAAATGTGTCACAGAAGTCCAAAGATAAACAGTTTTTGCTTGAACACAACATTTTTATCTTCTTTACGAGAAATGTGTCACAGAAGTCCAAAGATAAACAGTTTTTGCTTGAACATAGCATTTTTATCTTCTTTACGAGAAATGTGTCACAGAAGTCCAAAGATAAACAGTTTTTGCTTGAACACAACATTTTTATCTTCTTTACGAGAAATGTGTCACAGAAGTCCAAAGATAAACAGATTTTGCTTGAACACAACATTTTTATCTTCTTTACGAGAAATGTGTCACAGAAGTCCAAAGATAAACAGTTTTTGCTTGAACACAACATTTTTATCTTCTTTACGAGAAATGTGTCACAGAAGTCCAACGATAAACAGTTTTTGCTTGAACACAACATTTTTATCTTCTTACGAGAAATGTGTCACAGAAGTCCAAAGATAAACGGTTTTTGCTTGAACACAACATTTTTATCTTCTTACGAGAAATGTGTCACAGAAGTCCAAAGATAAACGGTTTTTGCTTGAACACAACATTTTTATCTTCTTACGAGAAATGTGTCACAGAAGTCCAAAGATAAACAGTTTTTGCTTGAACACAACATTTTTATCTTCTTTACGAGAAATGTGTCACAGAAGTCCAAAGATAAACAGTTTTTGTTTGAACACAACATTTTTATCTTCTTACCAGAAATGTGTCACAGAAGTCCAAAGATAAACGGTTTTGCTTGAACACAACATTTTTATCTTCTTACGAGAAATGTGTCACAGAAGTCCAAAGGTAGCTCATGATGAAGGAAATATCGTAAGATGCGCATGCAAAGATGATTAAAAATGTTGACATTTATTTGGACAACAAATAATATTTGTGATGGCTTTAGAATTTATTTTCTTTGAAGTTAATTTGGTCACGAAGATGAATTTACCCAGGCAATAGCAACTATAAATTATTCACACTGCGAGTTTTGAGTAAAATAATGAACTGTTGTAGCAATGCTTACTGCCGAGTTTTCATGGGTTAAAAACGTTACAAAGACGGACGGAATAAGATATAAACTGTGATCTAAATACGTCTTCACATAAATAAAATAGTTTTCCAAGTTCTATCTGCGAAATTCGGGTAGCTAGTTTAATATTGTCTCAGGTCTGTATAATTTGAAGCCTGTTCTGTTCACTCAAACTTTATTAAGGTTAGGATGAATGCAACATTTCAGCTGGCCTGATAGTTCACCGAGTCCTGAGTCGAATTCAGAGATTTGGTGTTTAACCCTTTCATGCCCGAATTAATTTGAGTATCGTACAATGTTTGACAAACTCAAGCCTGCGTCAGGGATCGAACCCGAAACCTTACGGTTGAAACTTGTGTATTCAAACCACTGAGCTATCTGAGAGCTGTTGCTCGGTTCCTTAACGAACCTCACAATGCGAGCGAATAACAACGCACGTTCAAACGTACGATATACGACAAACTCAGTAAACACAACGAGTCGCAATGTGCGTTGGGTCCGTTTGCACCTTACGGGCATGAGAGGGTTAACGCCCGGTCGGCACCGGTTATATTCGGCTTTTGACTAGGTTTAGTTCCAGCAAACATATGGGCTCATGACGTATCGATCTATAATACTTAGTCTATAGTACAAGATACAAATTTTTCTCAACTACCGTTGGGCCTTTAGTGAGCTAAATTCGAGAAAAATATGCAACACTCAGCTTTATATAAAAGAAGGATATGCCAATATATTATTTTTTAGCAGTATAGAGTCCTCCAGTTGTGTGTTTTACGAATCTTGGCTTTGGCCAACGCTGCGACGTCGACGTTCCAAACGAATTTCTATTCTACTCTAATTATATCTTGTGGCACATCACATATTGCGCAATTTATTCTATAGCTAGTTGATAAGTGGCCTAATTCTGGATTTGCTTTGAGTTTTTCTTTTTTCCAATTTTCACGGCAGTTGGGAGTTCGTGGACCCAGGAATTTAGTATGTTTACTGGAAAGAAATGTTAAATGTGCAGCACATAACTAAAATGTTTTATAACTACTGTAAACCCAACGGTCTCAGCGAAGAATTTAGTAGTGTTGCAAAAAGTCTAATATTTTGAAAAACCAGCTCAACAGGCATCAAACGTGACAATGTATATATACTGAGCGCATTGGTCGGTGAATTCCCAACTACCGCGAAACTCTAGTAATAAAAAAAAACAATGCGAAGATAGCACTTTACACTCAGATGCCTAGCCGTGCAACGGAAACGTGTAACAGGCCCGTTCCGGCCTGTTACGTTTAGTTTTCATGATTTCGGCGTCAAAAGTGCTTAAACGCACCCCAAATCGAACCAGACAAAGCTTACGGGAATGATGTGTTCATGTGTTGCATGGTGCCATGGCGGTCGATGATTGTATTGCGTAGTTTTATGTTTTGTCACTGCTATTTTGTCATTTATATAACCTTGTCATAACCTTTGTCACCGTACCATTTATTGT
>JASANE010024153.1:0-30726 GCA_030248225.1 Trileptium ribeirensis | reverse complement strand
GGTTAGCCGGCGTTACAAATTGGAGTAAATCCATAGAAGCGGTGGAATCGTTGGAGAAATAGGATTCCTCCATAAGGTGTTTCATATTTTGGTAAAATACATTTTGTGTACACTTATTATCTTTGTATGTTTAATTTTGGCATGAAAGTAGCGACGCCTCCGGAAGGGATTAATGCCCGATTTGAGAGCGCAATACGAATGTTTTTGCGACCTACCCCGGCCACAGACAGTTTCTTGGCGGGAAGGAAATTATTTTCCTAGCTCCTTCAGGAAGACGGAAGCATAAGTTTTCCTCATTTGAATATTCGATTAAAAGTTAGTAGATTAATGTTCTATATTAGGTTCTTGTCAAACAAGGAAATTTTGAGCTGGCTTAGATGTTTTAACTATTTTTATCATCCAATAGAGAGAGAGAGCTAGTAAACGTCAACTCAATAACTTTGACATTCTATCTTTTTTCGATAGGGTTATATTAGCTGTAATTGAAACCCGTTTTGTTCGCCAAGGGACACTCTGCTGGGTTTTTGGAAAAAATTTCCAATTTTAGCAATAAATAGTAGAAAGATATAGTCGTTATGGATAAAGGAAAAATATATCACAACTATGTCGAATAGAAACGAGCTCTGATCTCAGTCTTTAGGTTTAGATCAAGCTTTTATTAAAAAATCTTGGAAGTGGGCAAAAACAAAATTTACGGGACATTCACGGAACATACATTTCCGACTCAGACATATGTCCCTCTTTACAAATCATAGATTGGCAACATTTACCGATACTCTTCCTTGGTGTCCAGTGTGCGCAGAAAGCGATATACAAGTGCGAGAAGATAATGTCCATGTGACGAACTAGTATTAGGCGAATATTTTGTGCAGAAAAATAAGGAAATTACTTTCAATATGGTAGTACAACATGCTCAACTCACTATTTGGCAAGCAAAAAAATGACAGAAATTTTGATAGAGTAGACGCAGCAGAAATTTTTAAATAAATATTTACCGTAATTCATGTAGAGTTAGGACTGTAATTAGAAATAAGTTCTTTCAATTTTTTAACATCTAGTTTCTCACAATGACTCCATCATTGGGTTTAAAATGTACGATTTTTAGAGTGTAATATCAGTGATAAGTAACGTTTATTTTGTTATTCATCGTTGAATGATCAATATTTTGCTTAACAATGTTGGTTGTTTTTACAAAGTTTATTTTCGTAGTGCCTGTATGTGGTTTTTCTGCATTAGTGTCTCTTTTGTTAATAAACACGGTGGACAAAAAATATATTGTCCCGAAAATTGTAAATAGAGTGACATAAGTTTTTTAATACCATTTGGTAATGCGCCAAGAAACCATAGCGTGCCCCTTTATAGGTAACGAGTAAAATGACGTGTTCCAAAATAGGCGCGTTCAGTATAAATACAGCTTGAGGTAACAAAATACACACTTTTTGTAATCTAACGTGGCACTCATCACTATCGCTGTGACAGCACACAAACTCACACTTTAGAAACGTATTACGTTCATTCACTAAAAAGACCTTGGCGGATTATACCACGTGTTGACAATACAGAACACGAATAAAAACATATTTTAGCCACAATTTGTACCGATGTGTAAACATTTGCGGGCAATATATGTACCACAGGGATACAATTTACGCAACCGGAAAAGTAATTCATGACGACAATGACTAATGCAGCTTTCAAAGAAAAATGCGTGCAGAAACCGGGCAATTTTCTCTTACGGCCGTCCGTTAGACAAAAATCTTTAAAGCTCGCTGCATAATACGAAGCAGCAGAGTATTAAATATGTATTAGCGCTCTAAATACAGAGATGAAATTTAAGGCAGACCCATCATGCAGTCGAGTGTGTTTAGCGAAAATTATGAGTGCGAAAACATGCTCAAATCGACAAAGTCCGCGTTTTTATTTAAATCAAATTGTCAATAAAATATACAAAACGAACATGGTAGTTAGTACTAACGAATTCGATAATTAAAACTAAAGCTAACAAAAAATTAGCTTAAAATGAGTGCCGTGCCCAATAACCTCTCAATGGTGCTATCGCTTAAAATTTAAATCCAGCTGCTTAACAAAAGCATTTGCATAAAACAAACCACCGAATTAACGTGTTCTTGAACCAAAACCACTGTTACGATGGCCTAAATTTCAGCAAAACTCTTGTGTTTCGGCTAGCTGGTGCACAGACTATTACATATACTATCGCTGTAATATCACGTACAATATATATATTACAAGTGCGTGCGTAAATAGTACCGATATTGTTAATAAGCTATATAGTTTAGAGTTTGAAACAACATAGTTTCTGTTTTACATATGTACATCCGGAAGCAGGATACGAGCCACTATTGTTATCGGCAATACGTCTTGTTTGTGTGACATTGTTCCCGCTACACAATTTTAAGCAAGATCCACAGAATATTGCGCGCAAAATGACAGTTGTCCGTAGCGACCGTTTGTAAGAAACTTAAATCTGTAATAGATAACATATATTGCTAAATATTGAGTAATTTTTAGCTTTGTGTCTGCTACTTGAGTTATTGGCGTAATTATGCTTAAATTATTAGTTATCATTAATATTAAATTTAGTTGCTAAAAGTTGCAAGTGTAATTATACTAAAAATTAAGTATATATTGCGATAGACTATGCAAAATATAATATAAGCCTTTACATGATAAAGCATGACATGGGTGAAGCCGCACATGTTCGCGTTACGGTATAACTGTCTTACCAGATACCGGAGATGATTAATTAAGCCAAATTCAGAATCACACTTCGGAACAAATGGATATATCTGCGACGAATAATCGCGAACAACCTGTACAGATAGCGATATGAGTGATTCTGTTCCAGAGTGCATAATTTGCTTGAACAAATTGGCAGACTTCTTGTGGGAGGACCTGTTTGACCGTTTGTCAGACATATTTATGTGAGAGCACTGACGCACGACGTGTTTGCACCCCTTGGGTAGAGCAACTGATGATCTACACGGATAAACATCTCTCATAGAGGCCTAAAATGTTAACCGTTTTCCGATGCTATATGTGACGGATAGATTGTTATGCTGTATTACATACTACAGTGTAAACAGCATTGCGTTTTTCTCGTAACCGTGTAGTGAATGATGCCTATTAATGAAGTATAACACATATTAATAAACACACCATGATTAAAAACACTGAATGAACAATTAATTTCACGTAGTTTGCCCAAAACATTTAATAGAGCTTTAAGGAAATGTCAAGATTTGGATTTACGTATCGTCCAGTAAATCTATTGTTATTCGAAAGGAACAAATAGCTTTCCAATTCAGTTGCACCTTAATGAAGGGTCTTTTTATGTAGTTGAAATTATGGAACTGCACGGCATTACATGGACTTGACATTTTTATTTCTAAATATATAAAATTACGTCTTCACAACAATTGAAACGCCAGACCATACAGTCACAACATATAAAACGATTACAAACAGCCAACACTGACACAACAGCTGTATTACTTTCTCGTACTTATACTATTATACATGCCAAAGTACTGAAGACTGACTAATCGGAAATATTACAATTTTTGTCACAATTACACGTTTATTTTAAAATCTCTAACTGGACCATCAGACTACAAAATATACAGCAAACTGATTTAAAGTCTAATAACAAAACATTTTATAATTATTTCGTATCTTTGAAATAGCAACATTCTGCTTTCAACGAGCAACCTAAAACTTCTGTTTTGAGCTGAATCAGCTACGATGGAGTTTCCACTGCATTCAGCGCTTCAAAAAGACGAAAGTGTACAATTTACTAATGGATCTTGAAGTGTTAATACAGCCATTCAAAAGCGACTATAAACATATCAAAAAAATTTTACTACTCAGTTTTTTTATTGTTTTGTAGAATTCAAGGCAACTAATTGACGGAATAAATATTGCAGAGTCTGCTCTTATAAGACAACTGACTTAGGTGAAACAGTGAAATGCCATATATACAAAGCCAAAAGTGAGATACCGCAAAAACAGTATCGCTAGTCGGTAGTAGAACTACATTTATGACCGGAGCTTGGGCTGTGGCATTACGAATGTACTCAATTTTATGTTCTTGTAACTACATTGCATAGGGCATAGGGCTTTATCATTGGTAAAAATAATTATATTTGAATTCTTCGACCCAAAAACCCTATAATGGTTTGATCGAAACGACTCTATTTCAATAAATAACACAAATATTGCAAAATTCTCTATTTTAGCTGCATAAAATTAACTAATTAGATAATTACTAATTAACCACTCAAAATTTTTTAATCCCAAATATCAGGTGCACACTCTGACATGACAGGCTTTCAAACAAAAAAAAGTTTTTTAAAATCCGTTTCGTGGTTCTTGAGATCCGTCGGACCGAACGAACGAACGAACGGACATCGACCTTTTTACTCCCAGACAGAAAATAACGCTTCGCTCGGCTTTGCCGAGCTCCGCTCAATGAGTAATTAGTAATAATAAGAACACAATGATCATAACAATAATATTCTGTACTGATATTAAGACATTGCGAATTGTATAAATAGTGACAATCGAAGTCCACTAAACTGTAAAATTGCGGAAGCTGACTTTAGAATCATTAGTACATCATTGTGCTCTTGTTTATACACATATTTACCAATTTTTGACAGAAAGTGCAACATGCCAATTTTTTATTTATGTACTGCCAATATGACATTAGCCCAAAAGAATTCGGTTGTTGCTTATCGAATAATTATTCGTCAATAAGTTTTCCTTTGAGACCGTAATACGAATAAAATCGAACAGCTGCAAAGTAGATAAAAATTACGCCAGCGATTGCGACGACAAGCTTAGACCACAGCGGAAACCGAGATTCATGTGCTTGTTGCAATCTGTCAACGTTACTGCTGTAATTATTAACCCGGTCTATTGATGGTGCGTTATACGTATATCTCGGCGTCGCTGTGCGCGGCCCGACTGAACTTTGCCAATTTTCCCACGACAAGTTGCGGGTTGAGGTGAATGTAGGCGACGCGGATTTTCCAATTTGAGAACCGAAATAATTAGGTCTTCGGGATGATGACTGCGGCGTTGTTGTCCTATAAGCATAATATTTTAATTAGCAGCGGAATAATATGTTGGTAGAAGATATATACTAGCCGTAACAAAAGGATTAACGCTATAGCATTACGTAAAACATGTTTATTTCTCTTTCCGAGTTTGTGTGGTACCAATTTCATAACTGTAACTAGTGATTTTGATTACTTTCTGCTACGAATGTGTGGTTGTGTGTCTCATTCTGCACTTTTTTATAAATGAATTGTCTACTAGTTATGCTATTGCCGGGAAGAAATGGCACAAATTTTTTCTGCAATGAAAAAGTTGCAGAAACTTTGTCATGTTAATAGCGCGTCAAAGCTTAAAGAATGTCCAACATCCAAGGCAAATTTAATCTTCTAATCAAATAGTCATCGCGACTCCACACTTTAATTGTTGCATCACACAGGCTGCAAAGACATATGCTCTAGGATTTATAACCACAGTTGCTGTTCAAAACTGTATCTGTTCCAGCGACTTTGAAATTTTTACTGCAAAACGATTCAGACAGTACAATAAGTACATTAGTCCATCTAGCGAAATAGCGCAATGACGTCTGTTCATTATAGTTTGAGTAAACCGTAAGGTGACGCAACCTATCATCCTATTTTGTAATAATCGATATTGGGGCACATTTTATGCAGTATTCGCGAACAAATTTAATGCTTTAGTGATGTCACAAAAGATTTGATCCTATGGTTAAGCTTTTGGGGTTCGCGAATAAAGCCCACGTAATCAAATTAAATATTTTTCTCAAAATATTCTAATTTGACTTGAATTTTCACAATTTTCTCAAAATATTCTAATTTGACTTGAATTTTCACAAACACAAATGACTCGATTTTAATTGCAAATCAGTGTGTTCGCGAACAGTTTTGAGCCGAGTCTGTAATGAATATAAAGTGGTGTTTCACAATTTCTGTGCGAAAATACAAAATAAGATGGCTGGTAAGGTCACCATAAGTTTACTAGGGTATAAACGAAACTGATGGGTTATCAAAATACGGATATACTATTTTTAGGTCCCTCCACGTGAAAATTTGTGCTCTCCATCCCTGAAATATTTTTGCTACCCACGCTAAGAATCGGTGCTGACAATACACTTTGCACATTAGACATATCAAGCGAAATAGCTCAAAGAGGTTTTTTCTTTAAACTAGAACTTCTGGGCTCTTTGCATCGGCTATTTATCGTTTCCCCTGGTTCGAAAATGGGTTCCCCTGACAGCCAGAGCCACTAGTAAAAACACCTACCGAGCCCACACAAAAAAACTGACCAAATTTTCTAAAAAAATCCATTTTGAGCTAATATTTTCACGAATTACGTCAAACGTTGTGTAAAATTTTATGTTACCCTTTATCAGAAACGTTATGACGCAATCCATTAGTTATTGTAACCCTGTACATGAAAAGATTTAAGTTTAGGGGATCCCAGGTAGAGACGGGAAGAAGTTCCTCATTCGCTATTTAATGCTGGCCTGTGCACAGTGGGGGTGGGGGGACCCCCACTTCCAAACCCCCATGTTAGTGAGATTTTCCCATGTCCGGCCCCCACTCGGCCGAAACCCCCATGTTCAACTAATTCCAAAAATTTGTTGTCTGAAAATTTATGTTTTTTGTTTGCAAATTGTTTTTAAACATTATATAATTACCACTATTTATAATGCTTAAATATAGTTTTTTAGCTTGAAAATACTTTCACGGTAGTAAAAATTCGTGAATATATGGAAATATTTAGTATTTTTAAGCAAAATTTATCCCCCACTTTGAAATTTCCCCCGTGAATGAACATGGCCCCCCCGAAGTCCCCCCCCACTTTTCTGAGGACTGTGGACAGGCCAGTAAATGCCCCAAGGTTCCGAACCGGGACGCCACTGGCTCATTTCCTTTTTTGGTGAAAGTTTTAGCAAATGGAGAGGTTACAGCTATAATATATAGTAAGACAAATGGCGTAGCTTCTCAAAACCGAAGGACTCGCTAAGTTTTTTGGGCTCCCCCCGATTCGATCCCCTATAAATTTTAAATCGGGGTGCCTCCGGACTGATGCACCTTGGTCCTTGAGGGTCCATGGAGAAGCCAGACGTTTTTAAGAAATTTTGCATATAATACGATTTCCAAAAATAGACATTACAATTTTACTCCCAAACTCTTTTGTAGTTGCAATATCATACAATAGCACGACGGCGCAATTGATTCATGTCCTTCAATATACAAACGATATCAGAAATTGACATAAGTAACGAACAAAATTCTTCTAACCTATTAAAAAACTCTTCTCCACGCATTTCGTCGTCATCAGTTGTGCTACCAGCATTCACCCTGACCAGTATTTCTGTGAACAATTCGTCTGTAACAGCAAGTGTAACATAATGCAATCGGTCTCACTCCGGGACCAACCGGAATAACTGTTCCGGCAAAAAAGTGTTCCAGTAAACGCACAAGAAGCAATGCCTTAATCTAACTTTCGGTGTTTTTCTCTAAAAATTTTTCATTATCCACCAGTTATAACGCTTGTTTATTCCTACTAGTATTTGACAGGGATTATTATTATAGTATCCACATATATATATAGGATAAATTATGGAATATATTATTAGCATACTTAAATATCTTCGAAATCTGCATTGTACTATGATATTCTGATTTTCAAACTTTCGCCTAGAGTTCAGAGACTGTATGTTTCCTGAAATACAGCATAGCTTAAGCAATCACACATTTGTCTACAAAAATATGTACCGGTTCATTATAAACTAACATAGCAAGACTTAATAAAGCGCGGGAATATGTATATTTTACACCCTAATTTTCATACTTTTATTTGTAAGCTTACGAACTGTACACTAAGCATAGTTATTGGAGTGTTAATTTATGACTCACTCTTAAATATATAAACATAAGACTTCTTAGAAAATAGTATTTGTTTCATACCGGATACTAATTTTATAGAGTTCGAACGTATATACAAATCCGAAATTAGACGCTCGCCTTGACCTAAGTTTTTCGACACTCTAGCGGTCGACTGACAATACTGTTGACTTCGAAATGTAAACAATTTTTGGTTTATTTAGCTACACCTACAAAGGTCAATACAAACCATGTCAGCAAAATATAGTTGCAAGAACGTTACGAAGCCAAAAATTGTTTTATACATTTTATAATTTACTTTAGACAGTAAATCGATAAAATATGTGCACCGAATATATATAATATATTTTCTCCAATATTTGTTATACTTTAAGCACACTAATCTGCGGTTCCGCAACACAGTACCCACGCGTCACGTAAACCAGACGAAATCTCCAATGTTCTGCGTTTTTGGCGGGATAAAGACAAAATCCATGTAAGAACGTGAAGAAAAGGTCCAGGGATCTGCGTAAAATTTTTGATAACCTCTATCAAGAATTACTCATGCAAGTCACATCATTAAAAAGGAATTATAGATAAATAATGTAGACAAACTACGGTTACGGCGAATATCTGTCCCGGCAAAAAGGCTAAATCTAGTTCCGAGTTTTTTGAAAACCAAAACCAAAAGTTTTTTAAAAATTTGATTAAATTTTCCCAACTTTTTGCTCCAGCTGTGGTCCTAACATACGCTTTTATACATAGCGATCAAGTTTCAATACATCCAGACATAATTATTCATCTAAACCCAGTAGAAATTGTTCAACGAATTCTATCAAACCAACGACAGGTGGATGCTTGTATTGCTTGTTTTATCATCCAGAAAATTGCGATGTATGGTCAAGTTGGATCTGTTTAACCTGACATGTATAACAATATATAGATTGTTTAGAAGTTCTTGAACTGAAATTTTTAACCTTAAACAAGGCACCATAACATTAAACAATTCTGCATAATTTACAATGCTGTGAGTTCGACTCAAATAAATTTCGCCAAGCAGCAGCCGCTGTACTTGTATGTTTTGTAAGTCAATGGACATGGTAATTAAAACAGTCTCAGCAGTAACTATGTTCTTGGGTAATTATCTGTGTTTATTTCAAAATATTTTGTTAGACAATATGATAGTGTATTATTTCTAGCACACAGTTTATATAGCTTAGTTTTAGTAATTTTCTTTAAGAATCGGATAAACCAATATATTTAGAGTTTCCTACGGAATGTAACAGCAGTAAGTATACTAAGCGGAGGCGATAGGAAACAGAGATAAATCTGCTAATCTATGCTCTATGCGTTGCACGCACATTTCAAGTGTCTCATTTTACGCACGGTAGGACGTACGATGGAAGGCATTTTGCGGTCGTCGACTAAAAAACCGACAAACATCATCTCGATCGTTACAACATTTTTGCTTCCTCGGCGTGCTCTAGGTCACAGAGAAGCAATAATATTGACGCAGTACATTATGTTAGAAATGAAAAATTTTAAAACATTCAGACGGTAATGAAAAACCTATGTATAAACCCTCCTCGAAACCCTGCGCCCAACACATAACCAAGCAAATGAAAGCAAAATTTTGGAATGGGGTTCGTCGACTCTAAAACCTTTGAAACGCCGGAACGGTGAAATTTTCACGTTACACTCTTGATAACAAAACCATCGTGGTCAGCGTGCATGATGACCTAAAAGACGCTCTATGATAAAGGAAACAATAGGTAATTTAAACATGCCGAAATTATAAAAACCTATATTTCTCGGTTTTCTCCACAGATGGGGGCGCCCTCTACACAGGATTTTCGAGCACCAGGATTCTGGGGGTTCGCTCAGCTCATGCCTCAGGTTAAAGTTTGACTTCTCCCAGATCTACCGCTTCAGCAACCCCTAGGATTTTTCATCGAAGTGATCGTCCAACTAAACGGCTATAACAAAGCTCAACGCTACTGCTTATATGTATCTGCTTCTGGCTAGTGCAAAATGGGGAGGGGCGGGATTTTCGGCTGCCTCCCGTCTCCTACCCCCAGCAAAAATTCGGGCACCCCCGGCTTAAAAGCCCTGAGAAAAATAAACGCCTAAACGCGACAAAATCCAGCAAAAAAATTGGCTCCCCAACAAAATTCGAGACCCCTTGGCAGGTGAGCCGGGGGGGGGGGGGGGCTCCCGGCTATAATTTCCGAAGTTGGACTAGCCAGTATATATATCTAGAATATTCATACGTAATATACGTAATACGCCTGTAGAAATATGCATTTTCACTACATAAAAATATCAGATAAATTATTAAACATTTTGTAAATATATACATAAAAAAGACCATAAAAACAAGTACAAGACCCCCAGGTGACATCAAGGGCGCGGCAACCCAGATATTTCCAGTTCCCGTGGAACCATGCTGGGGCTTACCCTAACTCAAAGCCCCAATGTAACATTTTGATCCTGTGGAGAAGCCATATTGGCAAAGATGTTCAACAAAGTTCCAGATCTCGATGTGCTGTTTTCTCCTTAGTGGTTTCGATTTTTCGATGTGACACCTCTGTCGCGAGATTTGGAGTACGAAACACAAGTTCCCACGCTGCTGATCTTTCAAAACTATTTTTGGTCACGTTGACACGGATTATGCCAAACTATGAAACAGAAAATTTGATGAAATCCGTCCATCCGAAAAATGAGTTATGCATCGCGACGAAAAAAGGAATTTCCACAAGCGCTGTCTTACTGAAGACGTTTGCAGCATTTCTAAGTTTTTTTTTTATTAAAACAATGAATTAAAAAATTTTTAAATTTCATAACTCCCGTTGAATCGCGATGTTCTATTCCATGCCCCCTCGTCAATGCGGTGCCCGCTAGTTCTCAACCAGCGGACCCCGTTCACCGGACTACACCAGTTTGCTAATACAAATGCCAATAGCTAAGTTAAAGCCAGTTCCAGTATGCTTGATAAAATGCTTTTGCAAGCCCTCCAGTAGCACAAATTATCAAGTAACGGTTACTACACTCTGTTTCTTTCCATAGTGTTAAAGAATACTATTAGAACAAAACATAAGTTTAACGATCACGTCATGTGTAATTAAACGCATTCACCCAGTTAAACGATCATGCAAGTGTGGAACCAGCTTGCAATAAAATACCACATAAAACCTCCTTTTAAATTCAACAGTTTCATGACTGCAAGCTCCGGTCAATTGATGGGAACATAACTTCAAATGCATAATAAGAGTTTTTAGCACATAACGTATCGTTTCGATGACTTCAAACCTAAATCGCAACGTGAAATTACATATACTTTAACCGAATTAAATTGCGCAACAAACATAATACATACTATTCATATACCTTACAAAAGTTGATATCTCGCGTACACCAGCGAAATAAATTGTTGATTAATTTAATTTCCACATTGTTTTAAACCGGACTATGATGGACAACACAATTACGTCTCGTATTTACTGATTGTCAAACTAATGTATGTCGCATAAAACATGTACCGTAAGCTTACTAACGGAAGTGCAGAATTTACCTCGTAACGTTCGTATGATCTTCATAGGCTCTGTTAGAGGTTGTTACCCTAGATCGGGATAGAGCGGCACGGACCGAAAACTTTCCTCTAACAACCGAGAGAGCCAGCGACTTTTCTTGCAGCCGGTGGTGACTCATCTACGACACCCATCCTCTTGAGTTTGCGCGTTGATTAGGAGACAATGACGTAGTAGCAGCACCGGATACGTCTTGGGCAAAACTGATGTCGACTTGACGGCGAACCTGCGGAGCGTCTACGCGACGATCTTTTATTCGCCGCAGCTTCCGTATCATCTAAACGTTTTTCTGCTTTTTCCTGGAACAAAAACAACGAGAGTCCCCAAAAAGTAGTATATTTGTAATGGACTTGATGGAAAACACTGAAATTTACGAGACAAGTAAATTATGTATGTGTCAGGGAATAACCGGAACCGAAATTTACCGAAACCGGAACCACCAACCGCAACCGTCCATGTAAACCCGATCCGGAACCGGAACCTGGTCTTCGAAATTTATATATAGTAAAACATATGAAGGAAGAAATTAAGGTATAGTCGACTTAAAATGCATTAAAAATAACTTTTACATTAAACTTAATATATTGCCATGGCATTATTGCCGTTCTGAAACTTTAAAGAGACTGAGGAACCTAATAATGTTTATTTATCGATCCATATGTTGTCGTTTTATTGGACTAGGAGCAATGCCCTTGAATATACACCCTTGCGTATACTGCGTCAAATTGAATGTGGTCTACAACGCATAAAGCGAAGAATAGACACTTTCGCTCTGTCCCTATTCGCTTCCCCTTTACTACACATACGTTTGTTACATGTTGTTGTGTAGGAAACTTAAAGTGATGGTTTTATACGATTTCAGGGAAAATTAATAGATAAAAAGTAATTTTCTGATAAGTGGTAAGAGACACTGTTTAGGCTAGTGTTGAACAAACAGTGCCCGTCAGTTAGATGATAATGATGATAACTTTCTAATAATAATGCGACAAACTGTGATACTGCTCGCACAGTATCAGTAAATCCAGTTCATTGCCAAGAAAATCTCTCCTCAATCCTTCCCCCGTAAGCATGCCCCTTGAAATTGACTGTGAAGCTACTCTTTGTTCTGTGCCAATGAGCTTTGGGGATCGTGCTTTATTCTGTTGCATCTACCGCCCTCCTAACGCTGGAATCGAATAGATAATTCAGTCCAAACGTTCTTGCGGCACCGAATACTGTTTGAATATACTTAAAATATGCATCGCTGGCGACTTCAATGATCCACACATTGACTGAGTCAACTTTGAGCGGATGCTTAATGAAATTCGTTGTGTCAGCCGGTCCTAGATAGCGGACTACACCAACATATCATGGAAAGCACTCGCCGAAGTAAATGTCTCGTCCTCGTCTTCACATTTGCCAGAAGATATCATTGCTGTTGAAATTGACGCTCCGCTTACTTCAACTTCAGACCATAACATTGTTGTTTTCAAGCTAGCATGGAACCTGCAATAAGATATTCGTTCACCACCGCGCTCACAACTATTGATACATTTGGTGCAACTGCTAGTCATTGGGAGCATGCTTGTCAACTGTTTACTTCAAAAAACGTTATAGAACTGATTTAGGCAGCTCCCAACTGTAGAAAAAATGTGGTCAATATTCAGAAATCTACTATTACTCGAAGTGCTAGAATTAGCCATGCCGAAAGGTAGTTCTGTTAAGATTGTAAAAGAACCGATTTGGGCAACTGTTCGAACAATACAGGCAATTCGTACAAAAAGAAATGCATACAAGAAATTCAAAATACGCAACACGCAAGGCGTCGTGGCTCAACTATCAAACAAAGCTTGTCAGAGCGCGACAAATTGTGTGAAAGTGACAGCAGGACATTTGAAAATTGACATTGTACAAACATAAAATCAGACCCAAAATCGTTCTTTGCTTACACAAATCGTAAACGCAAGAACCCTTGTGGTGGTATGTCGATGAGACGGATAGAAGATGATAGTATATGCGATGACCCGGTAGAAATAGCCAATATGTACGATGATTATTTTGCCTCAGTATTCGTCCCACCAGGAAGTGCTGCCATGTTTCCCATTGCATGTCAAGTATCTATGAATGAAATCTATTTCGATGCTAATTTAATTAAAAAGAAGTTATCAGAGGTTGAATCCAATAAGGCATGTGGCCCAGACCGAATACCTAATGCAGCCCTGAAGTATATGGCTGTTGTCCTTGCTGACCCACTAGTTAAGATTTTCGAAATATCTTACAGACTAGCAGTTTTGCCTACTGACTGGTTAGCGGCTGATATAGTCCCGCTCCACAAAACTGGAAATACCTCGGATGTTAGAAACTATAGACCGATCAGTTTGACTTGCAAGTGCTGTAAAATATTGGAACAAATAATTATATGTGACCAGGTTATTGCCCACACGATTTCTAATGGTATGTTAAATGATTCTCAATTTGGTTTCTGTCGCGGGAAATCGTGCTGCACGCAGTTATTAGAATTCACCGATTACATTACGAGGGCAATAAACGATGGCGACGTAGTAGATTTTTGAAAAATATTGACCACATTTTTTCTACAGTTGGAGCTGCCCTAATCAGTTCTATAACGTTTTTTGAAGTAAACAGTTGACAAGCATGCTCCCAATGACTAGCAGTTGCACGATGTATAGATAGTTGTGAGCGCGGTGGTGAACGAATATATTGCAGGTTCCATGCTAGCTTGAAAACAACAATGTTATGGTCTGAAGTTGAAGTAAGCGGAGCGTCAATTTCAACAGCAATGATATCTTCTGGCAAATGTGTGAAGACGAGGACGAGACATTTATTTCGGCGAGTGTTTTCCATGATATGTTGGTGTAGTCCGCTATCTAGTACCGCTGACACAAACGAATCACATCTAGGCATCCACTCAAAGTTCACCCAGTCAATGTGTGGATAATTGAAGTCGCCAGCGATGCATATTTTAGTATATTCAGAGATAATTTGGTGCCGCAAGAACGTTTGGACTGAATTATCTATTCGATTCCAGCGTTAGGAGGGCGGTAGATGCAACAGAATAAAGCACGATCCCCAAAGCTCATTGGCACAGAACAAAGAGTAGCTTCACAGTCAATTTCAAGGGGCATGCTTACGGGGGAAGGATTGAGGAGAGATTTTCTTGGCAATGAACTGGATTTACTGATACTGTGCGAGCAGTATCACAGTTTGTCGCATTATTATTAGAAAGTTATCATCATTATCATCTAACTGACGGGCACTGTTTGTTCAACACTAGCCTAAACAGTGTCTCTTACCACTGATCAGAAAATTACTTTTTATCTATTAATTTTCCCTGAATCATATAAACCAATAATTTCAAGTTTCCTACACAACAACATGTAACAAACGTATGTGTAGTAAAGGGAAGCGAATAGGGACAGAGCGAAAGTGTTTATTCTTCGCTCTATGCGTTGTAACCACATTCAATTTGACGCAGTATACGCAAGGGTGTATATTAGAAGGCATTTTTTGCTCTGGGTGTCCAATAAAACGACATATGGATCGATAAATAAACATTATTAGGTTCCTCAGTCTCTTTAAAGTTTCAGAACGGCAATAATGCCATGGCAATATATTAAGTTTAATGTAAAAGTTATTTTTAATGCATTTTAAGTCGACTATACCTTAATTTCTTCCTTCATATGTTTTACTATATATAAATTTCGAAGACCAGGTTCCGGTTCCGGATCGGGTTTACATGGACGGTTGCGGTTGGTGGTTCCGGTTTCGGTAAATTTCGGTTCCGGTTATTCCCTGACACATACATAATTTACTTGTCTCGTAAATTTCAGTGTTTTCCATCAAGTCCATTACAAATATACTACTTTTTGGGGACTCTCGTTGTTTTTGTTCCAGGAAAAAGCAGAAAAACGTTTAGATGATACGGAAGCTGCGGCGAATAAAAGATCGTCGCCTAGACGCTCCGCAGGTTCGCCGTCGAAGTCGACATCAGTTTTGCCGCAAGACGTGTCCGGTGCTGCTACTACGTCATTGTCTCCTAATCAACGCGCAACTCAAGGGATGGGTGTCGTAGATGAGTCACCACCGGCTGCAAGAAAAGTCGCTGGCTCTCGGTTGTTAGAGGAAAGTTTTCGGTCCGTGCCGCTCTATCCCGATCTAGGGTCAACCTCTAACAGAGCCTATGAAGATCATACGAACGTTACGAGGTAAATTCTGCACTTCCGTTAGTAAACTTAGTACATGTATTATGCGACATACATTATTTTGACAATCAGTAATTACGAGACGTAATTGTGTTGTCATCATAGTCTGGTTTAAACCAATGTGGAATTAAATTAATCAACAATTTATTTCGCTGGTGTACGCGAGATATCAACTTTTGTAAGGTATATAAATAGTATGTATTATGTTTGTTGCGCAATTAGATCGGTTAAAGTATATGTAATTTCACGTTGCGATTTAGGTTTGAGCTCATCGAAACGATTCGTTTGTGCTAAAACTCTTATTATGCATTTGAAGTTATGTTCCCATCAATTGACCGGAGCTTGCAGTCATGAAACTGTTGAATTTAAAAGGAGGTTTTATGTGGTATTTTATTGCAAGCTGGTTCCACACTTGCATGATCGTTTAACTGGGTGAATGCGTTTAATTACACATGACGTGATCGTTAAACTTATGTTTTGTTCTAATAGTATTCTTTAACACTATGGAAAGAAACAGAGTGTAGTAACCGTTACTTGATAATTTGTGCTACTGGAGGGCTTGCAAAAGCATTTTATCAAGCATACTGGAACTGGCTTTAACTTAG
This sequence comes from Trileptium ribeirensis, assembly GCA_030248225.1. Taxonomy (NCBI): domain Eukaryota; kingdom Metazoa; phylum Nematoda; class Enoplea; order Enoplida; family Thoracostomopsidae; genus Trileptium; species Trileptium ribeirensis. The sequence goes on along the minus strand of JASANE010024153.1, from coordinate 14,383 downwards.
CTATTGGCATTTGTATTAGCAAACTGGTGTAGTCCGGTGAACGGGGTCCGCTGGTTGAGAACTAGCGGGCACCGCATTTGACGAGGGGGCATGGAATAGAACATCGCGATTCAACGGGAGTTATGAAATTTAAAAATTTTTTAATTCATTGTTTTAATAAAAAAACTCAGAAATGCTGCAAACGTCTTCAGTAAGACAGCGCTTGTGGAAATTCCTTTTTTCGTCGCGATGCATAACTCATTTTCGGATGGACGGATTTCATCAAATTTTCTGTTTCATTGTTTGGCATAATCCGTGTCAACGTGACCAAAAATAGTTTTGAAAGATCAGCAGCGTGGGAACTTGTGTTTCGTACTCCATATCTCGCGACAGAGGTGTCACATCGAAAAATCGAAACCACTAAGGAGAAAACAGCACATCGAGATCTGGAACTTTGCTGAACATCTTTGCCAGATATGGCTTCTCCACAGGATCAAAATGTTACATTGGGGCTTTGAGTTAGGGTAAGCCCCAGCATGGTTCCACGGGAACTGGAAATATCTGGGTTGCCGCGCCCTTGATGTCACCTGGGGGTCTTGTACTTGTTTTTATGGTCTTTTTTATGTATATATTTACAAAATGTTTAATAATTTATCTGATATTTTTATGTAGTGAAAATGCATATTTCTACAGGCGTATTACGTATATTACGTATGAATATTCTAGATATATATACTGGCTAGTCCAACTTCGGAAATTATAGCCGGGAGCCCCCGGCTCACCTGCCAAGGGGTCTCGAATTTTGTTGGGGAGCCAATTTTTTTGCTGGATTTTGTCGCGTTTAGGCGTTTATTTTTCTCAGGGCTTTTAAGCCGGGGGTGCCCGAATTTTTGCTGGGGGTAGGAGACGGGAGGCAGCCGAAAATCCCGCCCCTCCCCATTTTGCACTAGCCAGAAGCAGATACATATAAGCAGTAGCGTTGAGCTTTGTTATAGCCGTTTAGTTGGACGATCACTTCGATGAAAAATCCTAGGGGTTGCTGAAGCGGTAGATCTGGGAGAAGTCAAACTTTAACCTGAGGCATGAGCTGAGCGAACCCCCAGAATCCTGGTGCTCGAAAATCCTGTGTAGAGGGCGCCCCCATCTGTGGAGAAACCAGAGAAATATAGGTTTTTATAATTTCGGCATGTTTAATTACCTATTGTTTCCTTACATAGAGCGTCTTTTAGGTCATCATGCACGCTGACCACGATGGTTTTGTTATCAAGAGTGTAACGTGGCAAAATTTCACCGTTCCGGCGTTTCAAAGGTTTTAGAGTCGACGAACCCCATTCCAAAATTTTGCTTTCATTTGCTTGGTTATGTGTTGGGCGCAGGGTTTCGAGGAGGGTTTATACATAGGTTTTTCATTACCGTCTGAATGTTTTAAAATTTTTCATTTCTAACATAATGTACTGCGTCAATATTATTGCTTCTCTGTGACCTAGAGCACGCCGAGGAAGCAAAAATGTTTAACGATCGAGATGATGTTTGTCGGTTTTTTAGTCCACCACCGCAAAATGCCTTCCATCGTACGTCCTACGTGCGTAAAATGAGACACTTGAAATGTGCGTGCAACGCATAGAGCATAGATTAGCAGATTTATCTCTGTTTCCTATCGCCTCCGCTTAGTATACTTACTGCTGTTACATTCCGTAGGAAACTTGAAAATATTGGTTTATCCGATTCTTAAAGAAAATTACTAAAACTAAGCTATATAAACTGTGTGCTATAAATAATACACTATCATATTGCTCAACATATTTTAAAATAAACACAGATCATTACCAAGAACATAGTTTCTGCTGAGACTGTTTTAATTACCATGTCCATTGACTTACAAAACATACAAGTACAGCGGCTGCTGCTTGGCGAAGTTTATTTGAGTCGAACTCACAGCATTGTAAATTATGCAGAATTGTTTAATGTTATGGTGCCTTGTTTAAGGTTAAAAATTTCAGTTCAAGAACTTCTAAACAATCTATATATTGTTATACATGTCAGGTTAAACAGATCCAACTTGACCATACATCGCAATTTTCTGGATGATAAAACAAGCAATACAAGCATCCACCTGTCGTTGGTTTGATAGAATTCGTTGAACAATTTCTACTGGGTTTAGATGAATAATTATGTCTGGATGTATTGAAACTTGATCGCTATGTATAAAAGCGTATGTTAGGACCACAGCTGGAGCAAAAAGTTGGGAAAATTTAATCAAATTTTTAAAAAACTTTTGGTTTTGGTTTTCAAAAAACTCGGAACTAGATTTAGCCTTTTTGCCGGGACAGATATTCGCCGTAACCGTAGTTTTGTCTACATTATTTTCTATAATTCCTTTTAATGATGTGACTTGCATGAATAATTCTTGATAGAGGTTATCAAAAATTTTACGCAGATCCCTGGACCTTTTCTTGACGTTCTTACATGGATTTTGTCTTTACCTCGCCAAAAACGCAGAACATGGAGACTTCGTCTGGTTTACGTGACGCGTGGGTACTGTGTTGCGGAACCGCAGATTAGTGTGCTTAAAGTATAACAAATATTGGAGAAAATATATTATATATATTCGGTGCACATATTTTATTGATTTACTGTCTAAAGTCAATAAAATGTATAAAACAATTTTTGGCTTCGTAACGTTCTTGCAACTATATTTTGCTGACATGGTTTGTATTGACCTTTGTAGGTGTAGCTAAATAAACCAAAAATTGTTTACATTTCGAAGTCAACAGTATTGTCAGTCGACCGCTAGAGTGTCGAAAAACTTAGGTCAAGGCGAGCGTCTAATTTCGGATTGTATATACGTTCGAACTCTATAAAATTAGTATCCGGTATGAAACAAATACTATTTACTAAGAAGTCTTATGTTTATATATTTAAGAGTGAGTCATAAATTAACACTCCAATAACTATGCTTAGTGTACAGTTCGTAAGCTTACAAATAAAAGTATGAAAATTAGGGTGTAAAATATACATATTCCCGCGCTTTATTAAGTCTTGCTACGTTAGTTTATAATGAACCGGTATATTTTTGTAGACAAATGTGTGATTGCTTAATGTATGCTGTATTTCAGGAAACATACAGTCTCTGAACTCTAGGCGAAAGTTTGAAAATCAGAATATCATAGTACAATGCAGATTTCGAAGATATTTAAGTATGCTAATAATATATTCCATAATTTGACCCAGATATATATGTGGATACTATAAATAGAATCCCTGTCAAATACTAGTAGGAATAAACAAGCGTTATAACTGGTGGATAATGAAAAAATTTCAGAGAAAAACACCGAAATTAAGATTAAGGCATTGCTTCTTGTGCGTTTACTGGAACACTTTTTTGCCGGAACAGTTATTCCGGTTGGTCCCGGGTATAATTAATTGCATTATGTTACACTTGCTGTTACAGACGAATTGTTCACAGAAATACTGGTCAGGGTGACGCTGGTAGCACAACTGATGACGATGAAATGCGTGGAGAAGAGTTTTTTAATAGGTTAGAAGAATTTCGTTCGTTACTTATGTCAATTTCTGATATCGTTTGTATATTGAAGGACATGAATCAATTGCGCCGTCGTGCTATTGTATGATATTGCAACTACAAAAGAGTTTGGGAGTAAAATTGTAATGTCTATTTTTGGAAATCGTATTATATGCAAAATTTCTTAAAAACGTCTGGCTTCTCCATGGACCCTCAAGGACCAAGGTGCATCAGTCCGGAGGCACCCCGATTGAAAATTTATAAGGGGAACGAATCGGGGGGAGCCCAAAAAACGGAGCGAGTCCTTCGGTTTCGAGAAGCTACGCCATTTGTCTTACTATATATTATAGCTGTAACCTCTCCATTTGCTAAAACTTTCACCAAAGGAAATGAGCCAGTGGCGTCCCGGTTCGGAACCTTGGGGCATTTACTGGCCTGTCCACAGTCCTCAGAAAAGTGGGGGGAACTTCGGGGGGGCCATGTTCATTCACGGGGGAAATTTCAAAGTGGGGGGATAAATTTTGCTTAAAAATACAAAATATTTCCATATTTTCATGCATTTTTACTACTGTGAACGTACTTTCAAACTAAAAAACAATATTTTAGCATTATAAATAGTGGTAATTAATGTTTAAAAACAATTTGCAAACAAAGAACATAAATTTTCAGACATTAAAAATTTTTGGAATTAGTTGAACATGGGGGTTTCGGCCGAGTGGGGGGCCGGACATGGGAAAAATCTCACGAACATGGGGGTTTGGAAAGTGGGGGTCCCCCCACCCCCACTGTGGACAGGCCAGCATTAAATAGCGAATGAGGAACTCTCCCGGTCTTACTGGGGATCCCGAAACTTAAATCTTTTCATGTACAGGGTTACAATAACTAATGGATTGCGTCATAACGTTTCTGATAAAGGGTAACATAAAATTTTAGACAACGTTTGACGTAATTCGTGAAAATATTAGCTCAAAATGGATTTTTTTAGAAAATTTGGTCAGTTTTTTTGTGTGGGCTCGGTAGGTGTTTTTACGAGTGGCTCTGGCTGTCAAGGGAACCCATTTTGAACCAGGGGAAACGATAAATAGCCGATGCAAAGAGCCCAGAAGTTTAGTTTAAAGAAAAAACCTCTTTGAGCTATTTCGCTTGATATGTCTAATGTGCAAAGTGTATTGTCAGCACCGATTCTTAGCGTGGGTAGCAAAAATATTTCAGGGATGGAGAGCACAAATTTTTACGTGGAGGGACCGAAAAATACCACACCCAATTTTGAGAGCCCATCAGTTTCGTTTATACCCGAGTAAACTTATGGTGACCTTACCAGCCATCTTATTTTGTATTTTCGCACAGAAATTGTGAAACACCACTTTATATTCATTACAGACTCGGCTCAAAACTGTTCGCGAACACACTGATTTGCAATTAAAATCCAGTCATTTGTGTTTGTGAAAATTCAAGTCAAATTAGAATATTTTGAGAAAATTGTGAAAATTCAAGTCAAATTAGAATATTTTGAGAAAATATTTAATTTGATTACGTGGGCTTTATTCGCGAACCCCAAAAGCTTAACCATAGGATCAAATCTTTTGTGACATCACTAAAGCATTAAATTTGTTCGCGAATACTGCATAAGTTGTGCCCCAATATCGATTATTACAAAATAGGATGATAGGTTGCGTCACCTTACGGTTTACTCAAACTATAATGAACAGACGTCATTGCGCTATTTCGCTAGATGGACTAATGTACTTATTGTACTGTCTGAATCGTTTTGCAGTAAAAATTTCAAAGTCGCTGGAACAGATACAGTTTTGAACAGCAACTGTGGTTATAAATCCTAGAGCATATGTCTTTGCAGCCTGTGTGATGCAACAATTAAAGTGTGGAGTCGCGATGACTATTTGATTAGAAGATTAAATTTGCCTTGGATGTTGGACATTCTTTAAGCTTTGACGCGCTATTAACATGACAAAGTTTCTGCAACTTTTTCATTGCAGAAAAAATTTGTGCCATTTCTTCCCGGCAATAGCATAACTAGTAGACAATTCATTTATAAAAAAGTGCAGAATGAGACACACAACCACACATTCGTAGCAGAAAGTAATCAAAATCACTAGTTACAGTTATGAAATTGGTACCACACAAACTCGGAAAGAGAAATAAACATGTTTTACGTAATGCTATAGCGTTAATCCTTTTTGTTACGGCTAGTATATATCTTCTACCAACATATTATTCCGCTGCTAATTAAAATATTATGCTTATAGGACAACAACGCCGCAGTCATCATCCCGAAGACCTAATTATTTCGGTTCTCAAATTGGAAAATCCGCGTCGCCTACATTCACCTCAACCCGCAACTTGTCGTGGGAAAATTGGCAAAGTTCAGTCGGGCCGCGCACAGCGACGCCGAGATATACGTATAACGCACCATCAATAGACCGGGTTAATAATTACAGCAGTAACGTTGACAGATTGCAACAAGCACATGAATCTCGGTTTCCGCTGTGGTCTAAGCTTGTCGTCGCAATCGCTGGCGTAATTTTTATCTACTTTGCAGCTGTTCGATTTTATTCGTATTACGGTCTCAAAGGAAAACTTATTGACGAATAATTATTCGATAAGCAACAACCGAATTCTTTTGGGCTAATGTCATATTGGCAGTACATAAATAAAAAATTGGCATGTTGCACTTTCTGTCAAAAATTGGTAAATATGTGTATAAACAAGAGCACAATGATGTACTAATGATTCTAAAGTCAGCTTCCGCAATTTTACAGTTTAGTGGACTTCGATTGTCACTATTTATACAATTCGCAATGTCTTAATATCAGTACAGAATATTATTGTTATGATCATTGTGTTCTTATTATTACTAATTACTCATTGAGCGGAGCTCGGCAAAGCCGAGCGAAGCGTTATTTTCTGTCTGGGAGTAAAAAGGTCGATGTCCGTTCGTTCGTTCGTTCGGTCCGACGGATCTCAAGAACCACGAAACGGATTTTAAAAAACTTTTTTTTGTTTGAAAGCCTGTCATGTCAGAGTGTGCACCTGATATTTGGGATTAAAAAATTTTGAGTGGTTAATTAGTAATTATCTAATTAGTTAATTTTATGCAGCTAAAATAGAGAATTTTGCAATATTTGTGTTATTTATTGAAATAGAGTCGTTTCGATCAAACCATTATAGGGTTTTTGGGTCGAAGAATTCAAATATAATTATTTTTACCAATGATAAAGCCCTATGCCCTATGCAATGTAGTTACAAGAACATAAAATTGAGTACATTCGTAATGCCACAGCCCAAGCTCCGGTCATAAATGTAGTTCTACTACCGACTAGCGATACTGTTTTTGCGGTATCTCACTTTTGGCTTTGTATATATGGCATTTCACTGTTTCACCTAAGTCAGTTGTCTTATAAGAGCAGACTCTGCAATATTTATTCCGTCAATTAGTTGCCTTGAATTCTACAAAACAATAAAAAAACTGAGTAGTAAAATTTTTTTGATATGTTTATAGTCGCATTTGAATGGGCTGTATTAACACTTCAAGATCCATTAGTAAATTGTACACTTTCGTCTTTTTGAAGCGCTGAATGCAGTGGAAACTCCATCGTAGCTGATTCAGCTCAAAACAGAAGTTTTAGGTTGCTCGTTGAAAGCAGAATGTTGCTATTTCAAAGATACGAAATAATTATAAAATGTTTTGTTATTAGACTTTAAATCAGTTTGCTGTATATTTTGTAGTCTGATGGTCCAGTTAGAGATTTTAAAATAAACGTGTAATTGTGACAAAAATTGTAATATTTCCGATTAGTCAGTCTTCAGTACTTTGGCATGTATAATAGTATAAGTACGAGAAAGTAATACAGCTGTTGTGTCAGTGTTGGCTGTTTGTAATCGTTTTATATGTTGGGACTGTATGGTCTGGCGTTTCAATTGTTGAGAAGACGTAATTTTATATATTTAGAAATAAAAAATGTCAAGTCCATGTAATGCCGTGCAGTTCCATAATTTCAACTACATAAAAAGACCCTTCATTAAGGTGCAACTGAATTGGAAAGCTATTTGTTCCTTTCGAATAACAATAGATTTACTGGACGATACGTAAATCCAAATCTTGACATTTCCTTAAAGCTCTATTAAATGTTTTGGGCAAACTACGTGAAATTAATTGTTCATTCAGTGTTTTTAATCATGGTGTGTTTATTAATATGTGTTATACTTCATTAATAGGCATCATTCACTACACGGTTACGAGAAAAACGCAATGCTGTTTACACTGTAGTATGTAATACAGCATAACAATCTATCCGTCACATATAGCATCGGAAAACGGTTAACATTTTAGGCCTCTATGAGAGATGTTTATCCGTGTAGATCATCAGTTGCTCTACCCAAGGGGTGCAAACACGTCGTGCGTCAGTGCTCTCACATAAATATGTCTGACAAACGGTCAAACAGGTCCTCCCACAAGAAGTCTGCCAATTTGTTCAAGCAAATTATGCACTCTGGAACAGAATCACTCATATCGCTATCTGTACAGGTTGTTCGCGATTATTCGTCGCAGATATATCCATTTGTTCCGAAGTGTGATTCTGAATTTGGCTTAATTAATCATCTCCGGTATCTGGTAAGACAGTTATACCGTAACGCGAACATGTGCGGCTTCACCCATGTCATGCTTTATCATGTAAAGGCTTATATTATATTTTGCATAGTCTATCGCAATATATACTTAATTTTTAGTATAATTACACTTGCAACTTTTAGCAACTAAATTTAATATTAATGATAACTAATAATTTAAGCATAATTACGCCAATAACTCAAGTAGCAGACACAAAGCTAAAAATTACTCAATATTTAGCAATATATGTTATCTATTACAGATTTAAGTTTCTTACAAACGGTCGCTACGGACAACTGTCATTTTGCGCGCAATATTCTGTGGATCTTGCTTAAAATTGTGTAGCGGGAACAATGTCACACAAACAAGACGTATTGCCGATAACAATAGTGGCTCGTATCCTGCTTCCGGATGTACATATGTAAAACAGAAACTATGTTGTTTCAAACTCTAAACTATATAGCTTATTAACAATATCGGTACTATTTACGCACGCACTTGTAATATATATATTGTACGTGATATTACAGCGATAGTATATGTAATAGTCTGTGCACCAGCTAGCCGAAACACAAGAGTTTTGCTGAAATTTAGGCCATCGTAACAGTGGTTTTGGTTCAAGAACACGTTAATTCGGTGGTTTGTTTTATGCAAATGCTTTTGTTAAGCAGCTGGATTTAAATTTTAAGCGATAGCACCATTGAGAGGTTATTGGGCACGGCACTCATTTTAAGCTAATTTTTTGTTAGCTTTAGTTTTAATTATCGAATTCGTTAGTACTAACTACCATGTTCGTTTTGTATATTTTATTGACAATTTGATTTAAATAAAAACGCGGACTTTGTCGATTTGAGCATGTTTTCGCACTCATAATTTTCGCTAAACACACTCGACTGCATGATGGGTCTGCCTTAAATTTCATCTCTGTATTTAGAGCGCTAATACATATTTAATACTCTGCTGCTTCGTATTATGCAGCGAGCTTTAAAGATTTTTGTCTAACGGACGGCCGTAAGAGAAAATTGCCCGGTTTCTGCACGCATTTTTCTTTGAAAGCTGCATTAGTCATTGTCGTCATGAATTACTTTTCCGGTTGCGTAAATTGTATCCCTGTGGTACATATATTGCCCGCAAATGTTTACACATCGGTACAAATTGTGGCTAAAATATGTTTTTATTCGTGTTCTGTATTGTCAACACGTGGTATAATCCGCCAAGGTCTTTTTAGTGAATGAACGTAATACGTTTCTAAAGTGTGAGTTTGTGTGCTGTCACAGCGATAGTGATGAGTGCCACGTTAGATTACAAAAAGTGTGTATTTTGTTACCTCAAGCTGTATTTATACTGAACGCGCCTATTTTGGAACACGTCATTTTACTCGTTACCTATAAAGGGGCACGCTATGGTTTCTTGGCGCATTACCAAATGGTATTAAAAAACTTATGTCACTCTATTTACAATTTTCGGACAATATATTTTGTCCACCGTGTTTATTAACAAAAGAGACACTAATGCAGAAAAACCACATACAGGCACTACGAAAATAAACTTTGTAAAAACAACCAACATTGTTAAGCAAAATATTGATCATTCAACGATGAATAACAAAATAAACGTTACTTATCACTGATATTACACTCTAAAAATCGTACATTTTAAACCCAATGATGGAGTCATTGTGAGAAACTAGATGTTAAAAAATTGAAAGAACTTATTTCTAATTACAGTCCTAACTCTACATGAATTACGGTAAATATTTATTTAAAAATTTCTGCTGCGTCTACTCTATCAAAATTTCTGTCATTTTTTTGCTTGCCAAATAGTGAGTTGAGCATGTTGTACTACCATATTGAAAGTAATTTCCTTATTTTTCTGCACAAAATATTCGCCTAATACTAGTTCGTCACATGGACATTATCTTCTCGCACTTGTATATCGCTTTCTGCGCACACTGGACACCAAGGAAGAGTATCGGTAAATGTTGCCAATCTATGATTTGTAAAGAGGGACATATGTCTGAGTCGGAAATGTATGTTCCGTGCATTACCGTCCGTAAATTTTGTTTTTGCCCACTTCCAAGATTTTTTAATAAAAGCTTGATCTAAACCTAAAGACTGAGATCAGAGCTCGTTTCTATTCGACATAGTTGTGATATATTTTTCCTTTATCCATAACGAATATATCTTTCTACTATTTATTGCTAAAATTGGAAATTTTTTCCAAAAACCCAGCAGAGTGTCCCTTGGCGAACAAAACGGGTTTCAATTACAGCTAATATAACCTATCGAAAAAAGATAGAATGTCAAAGTTATTGAGTTGACGTTTACTAGCTCTCTCTCTCTATTGGATGATAAAAATAGTTAAAACATCTAAGCCAGCTCAAAATTTCCTTGTTTGACAAGAACCTGATATAGAACATTAATCTACTAACTTTTAATCGAATATTCAAATGAGGAAAACTTATGCTTCCGTCTTCTGGAGCTAGGAAAATAATTTCCTTCGCCAAGAAACTGTCTGTGGCCGGGTAGGTCAGAAACATTCGTATTGCGCTCTCAAATCGGGCATTAATCCCTTCCGGAGGCGTCGCTACTTTCATGCCAAAATTAAACATACAAAGATAATAAGTGTACACAAAATGTATTTTACCAAAATATGAAACACCTTATGGAGGAATCCGATTCTCCAACGATTCCACCGCTTCTATGGATTTACTCCAATTTGTAACGCCGGCTAACCCATATTTATTGTATCATATTCCATAAATCTTTAATTCTTCAACGACGATGGCTATTCCGTTCTCCTTTCCCTTTATATACCAAAGTAATCAGCCCTTCATATGCTGATGAATTCATCAATGATTGAGATACATATTCATTGTATAAGCAACATAAAAAGGAGACAAAACATCACAATATAACCAATAAAATTCAACAGGAATACCGTCCGATCGCGATGATTTCCTTCCTTGTAGTGACTGTATAGCTTGTTTCACTTCATCAACTGTTATCTCTTGATCTATGTAATTATTGTCAACTCTGTCAAGTTGTGGAATCGTTGAACTTTTAAAGAAAAACTCTAAATGTCTTTTACACACACCGTCGGACGTGAAAAGACTTGTATAGGAAAGCTTTTAGTTGCATCCAAAACCTCCATCGAATCGTTTCTAATCGAGCCATCATCTAAGATTAATTCCGGAATATGGCGTTTTTCCCACTCATTATGTTGTAATGACTTAGCTGAGAGATTTTATCGCTGACAAAGGTATTATAGTATGTGGTGTATAAATGCATGCAGCGACATAAAAGTTGTTTTGCAGTTCCGGTTTTGTTTTTAAAGATTTTAGCGCACTTCGCTGAGTAGGATCAGTTGGATTGTCTTGAAGTAAATTTTGGTGGCCAAAATCTGTCTTTCTATAGTTATCCTATTTGAGTTTCGTTGTTTGGCTTTTTGTTTCCCTGAACGTTGAAAAATATACGAACATCTATTTTAAAAATCTCCCATCCGTTAACTAAATCTTCGGTAGAAAATAGAGTTTCCAACAACTCTTGTATATAATTTATTGAATATGGGTCGCACAGCAGAAGCGTATTTAATTTATAGAAACCGCTACCTCTATCAAGACCAGCTATCTTTACCTTTATTCTAAGCAAACGATGATCGTTTAGATTTACAGTTAGCGCAGTACACATACCACTGGTAACGGTATTAATAGACGAGTAGAATTCCATCTATTCTTGACTGCGTTGCATGAATATCAGAAAAAGGTATAAAACCTTTGGACCGCAGGGTTTTTATACCGATACACGTCATACAAGCATAATAAATCGATTACTTCTCTTAATTCATTTAGATCAATTTGCCGGTCCGCAGTCGCCCGGGACCTATCCAGTTCAACATTTTCAACGACATTGAAGTCGCCAAGCATAAACAATTCATTACTATCATGCCACTGCATTTGATTGATCTGATCGAAAAGGCTGCAAAAAATAGGTGTTTCTGATCTGTGTTAGCAGAAGCTTACAAGCCAAAACACATGACATTTAGTGCACCTACCTTAAATTTAATCCCTAGAGCTCTGCTAGTTATCTCAAAAACTATGCCTACTTCCGATAAGCCTGTGCTACGACTTAATAAGAAGCATATATACTCCTGTTTAACAATTTTCGTTCGTGTGTGTGTGAAAAATCAGGAAAGTATCCTTAAAAATTCTGTCAAAAACCTTGGACTCAATGTTATTTTTGAAATGAGTTTCCTGTAAACAGACAACGTCTAGATCTTTGACCTTTTGACAAATTATGGACACTTTCCTAAAATTTTTAATCTCTCTGCAATTTAAAGTTGCAAGAGGGAAACACTGACCACTCCCTTTCATTGATTAAATCAGGAACCCTACCAACTATATATTGACCACTTCAACAGTCATTAATCATAGATTTCCGCCGCTTTTTGGTGCCACTATCAACTAAGTCGCACCTTGGCCGCAAATAATTGTCATTGAGTTGTTGCATGAAAGCGTAATTTGCCAATCCACTAAACGATTACCGTCCGATTAGATGTGATCGTAATAAGCAAAAAATATCGCCAAACATGTTACGACAACCGTTCAGCCAAAAGTTTGGTTTACGACAAACGCCTAGATTTGACACGAAGAGTCCTGTACTCCACACAGACGGCCCTGTTTCAACCTCCACTAACCTAGTTCCCGTTGTATTGAATAAATGCCTAGCTAAATCATGATTCTGGGCAAATTTCGCCACATTTGCCACCCACAACAAAGCCTGTATACCTCGGTTGCGATCAGGTTTCGCATCTGCGGGCCTTTCGCTTTGGTTCCTTTAAGATCATGAAAGATAAGATCCTTGGGTTTAGCATACGGTTGCGATGTTCTTCAGAATTTTATGGTTTTTTAATCAGGTATATAGTACGATTTCCTTTCTTCCACAACACTGCCGTGTAATGGCCAAGCCAGTTCAGTGATCCTATTCGGTCGTTCTGATGTGTAATTATAAATCTTTACAATAGTGTCACAAACTCACTGTCCTGCAATGAGTAGACACAGATGGCAGTGTTGAATTAGGACCACAATGCGACTACGTAGGATCGCGGAGTGATGTCATAGCGAACCGGCTGTTTAACCATAACCAACATTTATGTGCAACGTACGGCGACATGTATAAAAATGCTTTTGACGGTCCTCTTATAAGTCCAGAAGCTATTGCTGGCATAGCTAGCAATGTACCATCGAGTTCTACTGCTTAACAGCCCACACGAGGCGACTCCAGCACTGACTGGACGTGCAAGGAGTAGAGCTGGGCACATGTAAAAATCCAACGGAAAAAATGGTTTTTCCTACCCCCACGGAAAAAATTTCAGGATTTTGGAGTCTAAAAGGTTCTTTTCCATTATCTCCCCAGCCCGCCTTTACCCAAAAATGGTCAGATTCTGCAAATTTTGGTGTTTTTGTGATCCTCTAGACTCCCCTGATCATTTCAACCAAAAAATTGAATTTTTAAAATTTCAGATTTTTTCGGGTCCCTAGGGTCCCCCAATTTTTGTCTTAAAAATTACATTTTTACGTACCATTCAACGCGGCTTGACGAGCTGAATCAAATGGTGGTATTTTTATCGTTATTAGATTAGATAACCGGGTCCTAAGTTATGGCCAAAAACTCTCGGAGACTGAGAGGCTCAGCAATTGAACAGTTTTAGGCCATAACTTGGATACTTTTATCGGATTTCGTTAAAAATAACACCATTAGACTTAGCTCGTCTAGCCGCGTCGAATGATGGGTAAAATCCAATTTTCAAGAAAAAACGTTGAAAAAATTTAAAATTTTAAAAATTCAATTTTTTGGTTGGAATGATCATGGGAGATCTCGAGGATCACAAAAACACCAAAATTTCCAGATTCTGACCAATTTTGGGCAAACTCGGGCTGGAGGATAATGAAAAAGTACCGTCCAAAATATATAGTTGGAAAACCATTATGCAACAGTTTTAGACCTATTTCAGTGTAATAACCGGTGACGCGGCTGCATGGCGCAACTTCCTAACACCATGCCCATACGACCCCGGCTATCGTAACCTCAAGGGTGGACCGTGAATATTAAATTTTGAGCCTATTCTTGGTCAGACCCAAGAAGCTACGGAGCTTAGCAGGCCGCAGGCGCTCTTCACGGGGTGTGTTCGGACCCCGCCCGAAGGGTTACGCACGTGTCTAGTATCGGGTATGATTTCTGAGGTCCCCCAGGGAG